>APFE031240320.1:36647-47956 GCA_000404065.3 Pinus taeda | reverse complement strand
CTTCATTGTGGATTCTTGTGGATTATTATGTTGATGGTGTGTTTCCTACTGTTATTGTAAGTGTGTTTATGTGTTCCATTCCTTAATTTCTTGCTGCTATTTAAACAAAAGAAGTGATAAAGTTTGAATTCATGCATGCCATGCTCAGCTTTCAATTTTGTTTAAATTTTATGTTTTCCACCGTCTAGAGAGGATTCAAATTCATTGTTTGCCCTCTTTAGCTTTTCTCCTTTTCTCCTTGATCATCTCTTTCAACTAAAGGCATCAGCATAGATTCCTACCTTGCCCCAAGGAATCACCTGCAAAAACTGAGCTCAATCCCCGCACCCTGAATTGCACTCCCTCCAATTGCCACCAAAAAACCAAAAATCTTTAAATCAACCCCCCTTATCAATTTACTAGCCTAAAATCTTTAATCCTAATTGGTCAGCTTATCATATTGAAAGATCTACCGAATCTGACCCGAGAGAGCCTTCTCATACCTCGTAGGGCTAGCTACGAGGTGAAATGGTTTGATGTAGCCTTGAGAGTTTGTCTATCTCAGCCTAGGTGAATTCCGAGCGTTAACAGGTTTCACCGAGAAAATTTTTCATGCAGGTAGAAGAAGATTCAGCTACAGCTTCAAGCAAGAATTCAAGAGCAAAAGTATCAAATCAAAGGAAGCATTGCTGCGAGACATCCTTTGAAGACATGACAACATATGTATATTGTAAAGAAGTGTCAAGGCCAAGAGTCATCATTGTAAAGTTGTCAGAGAGTCATTTGTAAAAGTTTCATCATTGGAAGAATCATTATTGTAAAAGATTCAATCTTCCTAAAGTCGAAAAGGAATTATTAGGAGGTATTGGAGTATCTGTTGGGATGATTTCATGGTTGGGTTGCAGGTCATAGTGTCATTAGGTGTTCGACCAAAATAATTGTAAATCATATTGTATGGTGGATCATTGTCCTTGGTACGGGAATCCACACTCTTGTCTCATTTCAGTCATTATAGGGTGGCAGGGAGGTGTTAGGTTGGTGCATGAAGTCGCCTACATGTTGGAGCTTGTGAACACTTCAGGGTGGTAAGTTGGTCTAGGATGTTGGGGCATCCATTCAGTTGACTACTGAAGAAACTAGGGCATTGGGGCATCCTTCCAGTGGGCGCTGGAGAATAATGTTTTTCTAGAATTATAGGAAGTTGTTGTTTTCATTTCAGTTGGGGCTAAAGATTAAAGAATTTATTAGAAAAGTGTTCGGTGGTTTTTGACCCGGAGGGGGTTTTCCACCTACAATTATTTTGTCTACTGGGTTATTTTATTTACTAATATTACTGCATAAACATTAATAACAATTGAAGATTAACTAATGCTATGAAAATATTTAAAAGTGTTAATTTCTAAGGAATATTGATTCACCCCCCCCCCCCCCTTCAGTATTTCCAACAATTGGTATCAGAGCTTGGTTCCTTCAGTAACAACTTAATCGTTGGAAGTCAATTTTCAGAGCATAGAGATGGGAAAGTCAAAGAAGAAGGTTACAAGGATTTCAAAGGAAGGTACAGGTACAAGAAAATTTGAAGAAGTTGAGTATTGTGTACCAACCCTGATTTTGATGCAGATAATTACTGGATATGGGAATCCAAGATGGAAGTAAATTTGCAGGCACATGGAGTATGGGAATCAATTGTTTCTGGAGATACATCTACCGACAAAGCTAAAAAGTACAATTCAAAGGAAATGAATGTAATTTTGAATGTTTTTCCAAATTCTGTGAAAACAAAATTTGGTCAATGTTCAACATCTAAAGCTCTTTGGGAAAAGATTCATAATCTCTATTCAACAAAGAAATCAGGTCAATATGTTATTGAAAAATTGGATCCTTCTGATTATGATGAAGAAATGGGAGAAATGATTAAAACAAAGTTTCAAAATCAAGTGATCAAGGTGATAAAGGAACTCAAAAGTCAAAAGGAAAGGACAAGACTTTTGGAAGCAGAATTGAGGACAACAAAAAAGAACTCATCAAAGAAAATGAAGAGTCTAAGAAGATGATTAGTAGTCTTAGAACTCAATAGGAAGAAATCAAGAATATAGCGACACGAGACCTCGAGACAGAAGTTCAACATAAGCAACAAGAACTCGACACAGCGTTTGCAGAGATTAGCAGGATCACACAACAGATACAGCAAGAAGAAATTGAAAGGAAGGAATCTAATCAAAGATACATATCCATTGTTGACCAAAAGCAAAAGGAATTAGAAGCATCTTTAGTAGAAATAAGCAGGCTCAGGATTGAAACTAAGAAGCAGAAGGAACAGATACATGTTCTCAACAGAGAAGTAGAGAAGGCCACTCTTCTCAAGCTATAGGTTGAGGCAAAAAAAAAAAGGAAGATCTTGAAAAGATGGTTTCATGAACATGTTTCTCAAAAGAAAGAAGAACTTGATGTAGCCCATGATGAGATCAACAAATTCAAGGGATTGAAAAAGAGCAATTACAAGATAAGACGAATGAAGAAGAAAAAATGAAGGCAATTAAAGATGGTAAAGCTCCAGTTCATGAAGGTAAAATATCTACATCTTCGCAGGATGATTCTAAGAAGGAATTTGATCAAAGTGAAAAGCCAAAGAAGAATGTTGCAACTCCAAATAATAAGACCAAAGCAATCAAGAACAAAGGACCACAACAAAATTCAACACCACCTCCAAAGAAGAATGAAAATCTTCCAGGTATGTTCGTTTATTTAATGGTTATTGTTTTTCATGCGCTAACTATGGACATATGGCCAAGGATTGTAAATTTATTGACAGGTACAACTATCAAGGACAATTGCATTTGAATGAACCATTCAGGTATGCACATTTATTTAATGGTTATTCCTTTTTATGTGCTAAATATGGACATATGTCTAGGGATTGTGAATTTTTTGACAGGTACAATCATTATCTGCAAAACCCTAGAAGCAAGTTTGCAGGATCACGAGACAGGTTCCACAATGATTTTGTTAGAAGAGATTACATGTTAGATGGGCCAAACATTGAATTTTTCAAATGCCATAACTATGGCCATAGAGCTTATGGTTGCATATATCAAATGGAATCACCTATGGACAACACTGAATGCTTCAAGTGTCATAACTATGGGAACATGGCTCGATATTGCAGCAATAAGAAGGTCTGGAAAGGGAAACATGTACAGGAAGACAAAGCAGATAACAAGGTTTCAAAAGTTATGCTTTCAATATTTGTAAAAGCAAAAGGTCATGAGGAATTAGTAGTTGTTTCAGATAATGACTCAAGTCAAGATGGCCTGTTAGGTTACTCACTATTTTGAACAAGCTGGCTTGTTGACTCCTTAATGTTTGTAGAGGAGGAGTCCATGCAGCAGTATATGGCACAAGTCTACAATTGAAAAGAAGATAGTTTGAACAAGATGGTATTTTCATTACAGGTTTAGGGGGAGAAAAACAGTTGAAGGATTACAGGTTACCAGGAACAAGGCAAGATTAATCTGCAAAGGATATACATAGGTTGAAGGAAGCAATTTTGAAGAAACATTTGCTCTTATTGCCAGAATGGAAGCTATTAGGATCTTTCTCGCTTATGGTTGCTCAAGAAAAATCAAGGTCTACCAAATGGATGTTAAGTTAGCTTTTCTAACTGGTGAATTGGAGGAAGAAGTTTACATTGAACAACCCGGAGGTTTTTTGCTCTCTGACAAAGAAGACTAGGTCTGTAGATTAAAGAAGTCTCTATATGGTATCAAGCAAGCTCCTAGGGCTTGGTATGCTTGTCTTGATGAATATCTACATCAACAAGGATTCAAGAAAGGAAGCGTTGACAACAACTTTTATGTGAAATTAGATCGAGATAACCTAACAATTATCGAAGTATATGTGGATGATATAATCTTTGGAAGTAATGATGATAGATTAAGTAAATACTTTTCCACAAAAATGCAAAGTGAGTTTTAAATGTCTATGATTGGCAAACTAAAATAATTTTTAGGGATTTAGATTTCTCAATAGGATAAAGGAATATTCATATATCAAACCAAGTACATCAAAGAAATTCTCAAGAAATTCCAGATGGAAGATTGCAAGTTAGTCCTTACCCCCATGGTAGCATGTTTCAAGTTAAGCATAGAAGATTCTTCAAAGGTTGTGGACCAAAGGTTGTATAGATTCATGATTGGTAGTCTCCTATATGTGACAGCCTCCTGGCCTAATGTGATGCAGGTAGCGGCAAGTAGCAAGATTCCAAACAGCACCAAAAGAATCTCATATTATTGTCGTCAAAAGAATTCTTCGATATCTTAAGGGCACAGCGAAATATGGTCTATGGTATCCAAAAGGAAATGATCTGGTTATCCAAGCTTATACAGATGCATATTGGGTAGTGATTGTTAATGATCATAAGAGTACCATTGGAGCAGCACTATATCTAGGTGGTTGTCTTGTTTCATGGTTAAGTAAAAAGAAGTCTTCAATCTTGTTATCCACATCAAAATCATAATATGTCGCAGCAATAGCTTGTTGTACTCAAGTTATTTGGATGAAGAAAACTTTGCAAGATCTTCAAGTCAAGTTCGATTAGCATATTCCCATATTTTGTGATAACACAAGCGCCATTAGTATCTCCAAGAATTGTGTGATGCATTCCAAAATGAAGCACATTCTAATTAAATATCATTTTGTTAGAGAGCAGGTCGCTGAAAAGAATATCAAGCTTGAATATGTTGGCACAAAGGAACAAATTACCGACATCTTTACCAAACCATTACCTTGTGAATCATTTGAGTATATTTTCCAAAATCTTGGGATTCTCCCAAGTTTTCATTAGACTCTTTCTCTTATCTACTCAAGTAGGAAGGGGGAGTGGAGATGTGTACAGGTCTGCAGGATGGTTGTTTGTCAGGGGGAGTTACCCTTTGCCATTGATGACAAAGGGGGGGATAAGGTAGTAGGAAGAGGTGTCATGATCACAGGAGGAGTATTTATGTTTCCATCAATGCCAAAGGGAGGTATTGTTGATCAGTGGTTGTCATTGATGTCAACCCAAGCAGCATCATGGGCTACCCTGATCTTGCTTGGGAATTTTGACCTAAAAACTTACTCTATTTTGATTTAAAGATCTTCTAAATGGATTCTACTCATTGATATGTTTCCGTTGATATTTGGTACGCCAAGTAATTCTTCACGGTTTGAGAGATATTCATGTTTGAAGTTAGTAACCCCAGTCAGTGGGCTAAAACCCTATGGGGTTGTGGCATGGCACTCATAATTGGTTGTGGTCATTGAATAGTCAATAATTAATAAATAAAAAAATTCTCTTAAAATCCCTCCAATGTTCACTTGTTGAGGAACCTCTCAACTCAAGACATTCATATAAATAATGACCCTCATATCCTCCTCTAGTAGGGATTTCGTGGCTTCAAACAGGTCATCATGGAATTTTCGCTATAACTTTTTTCTGTAAAGATTCAGAAGCTGAAATTAAAACCCATTTGAGCCTAAATATTTATGAACCTAGTGATATAATTTCATATCTTTTTTCACTATAGTTTCAGAGATATGATCTATAGACTTTAGCATTTTTGTAGGCTCCTGAATTCCATGTCAAACAGGTGACATTGGGAAAATCATCGTAACTTTCTCTTTGAGAATTGGATTTAAATTTCGTAAATATTCACAGAAATAGGATGGACTTTAGTTTTTTGAGTAGCATTTTTAGGGTCGAAGGTCACAAGAGTGACACCTGGCACTTCGTACAATTCACTCTACTGAACCAGTCTATAATCCGATCATCATGGGAGATTGGGCATAACTCTTTCTTGAAGAATAAAATCTTGATCATACCTCTGGGGCTGGACAAACGACTCAGAGGGCTACCACAGGACAAAATTTCAGACCCTGGAGATCCAAAATTACATAGATACAACATTTTCAATATTGAGCTCTTAGAAGGCAAGAAAAAACATGCATTCAAGGATCACTGCAATAAGGACCACACATCAATAGTCAAGGGTAAGTATCCTACAGCAAGGTATGTATGATTAGTGTTTAGGTTTTAATTTTGAGTATCATCCATGACATATGTTTTTGCAGGACAATGTAATTATATACAATGTCTCGATTATATCTCTATGTCTCTATATGTCACAATTAGTTTTTCGGATGTCCTATTCTTGATACTACACATTTTATGCTACGTATTCTTGATGCTACACCAAATTCGCTAAATTTATATGATGTTGTAAGTTCATGTTACTTGTCTTTTCATAGTTGATATAATGGTCTCTATTGATTTACTTAAAACTTGTTCCATCACAAGTCTAGGGTATGTCATCAGTTTTTATTGTATATATCTTTAGGTCAGTTTTGGATATAGTCTTGTATAGAGTCCTGGCCTATATCAAGAGTGGGATTATTTGTCTATTGTTGCAACAAGTCAACAAAAAAGGTGACAAGCACACTTCAGGTACGCGTTGTAATTTTAATTTGTATTTATTCATTATTATGCACTTACATGTGTTTTGCAGGCAGAGGTAAGGTGAAGGGTATTTTGTTTTGTTTTGGGATTGGTTTCATTGGGAAAATTTTGCATGTAGGTAGAAGAAGATTCAAGTACAACTTCAAGCAAGAATTCAAGAGTAGAAGTATCAAATCAAAGGAAGCATGGTAGCGGGACATCCTTTGAAGACATGACAGCCATCCATATATTGTGAAGAAGTGTCAAGGCCAAGAGTCATCATTGTAAATTTGTAAAAGAGTCATTTGTAAAAGTCTCATCATTGGAAGAGTCATTATTGTAAAAGAGTCAATCTTCCTATAGTCGAAAAGGCATTATTGGGAGGTATAGGAGCCTTTGTTGGGATGATGTCATGGTTGGGTTGCAGGTCATAGTTTTACTGGGTGTTCAGTAAAAATCATTGTAAATCATATCGTATGGTGTATCATTGTCCCTGGTACGGGAATCCACACTCTTGTCTCATTTTAGTCATTATAGGGTGGGAAGGAGGTGCTAGGCTAGTGCATGAAGTTGTTTACAGTTTAGAGCTTGTGAACACTTCAGGGTGGTAGGTTGGTCTAGGATGTTGGGGTATCCATTCAGTTGACTACTAAAGAAACAAGGGCATTGGGTCGTCCTTCTAGTGGGAGCTGGATAAGAATGCTTTTCTAGAATTCTAGGAAGTTGTTGCTTTCATTTCAGCTGGGGCTGAAGATTAAAGAATTTATTAGAAAAGCGTTTGGTGGTTTTTGACCCAGATTAGGTTTTCCACCTAAACTTCTTGTGTCTACTGTGTTCTTTTATTTACTGTTATTACTGCATAAACATTAATAATAATTGAAGATTAACTAATGCTCTAAAAATATTTGAAAGTGTTAATTGCTAAGGAATATTGATTCACCCCCCCCCAGTATTTCCAACACATAATTCCCCCCTATTTTGTTCATCTCAAGTTTTTTTCAAGTGGTTTAAGGTTTCCCCTGAGTGTGTTTGTGAGGGAATTCTTGCCCCTACCCCTCCTCAACACATTACCCATTTGAGAATGTGATTAGACAGCATCACCATATTTATGGTATGCTTGCTAAGACCCTCAACCCGTGTGCATGTTCCTCTAGTTTTTAACTGTCACTTAAATGTTTTATTATGTGTATGTTGATAAGTATGACATCTAAAATTTAATTAATTAATCAATTAACATTGTAGGTTAATTAATCATATTTGGTTAAATTTACTAATACATAATTAATTAACTGTCATTATGACTTATCAATTGTCATTAATTAATTTAAAGCATAATTCTTTAGTTTATCATTAATACATGATTACTCTCGTTTTGGTGTTGATTAACATTAATGCATAATGAACATTGAACACACTTTCATACCTTTTGTTATCGTTATTGGAATATGAATGAACTTATACCAGTAATAATGTTATTAGATTAATCACATCGAGTTTCCATGCAAGCAATTTGAAATGACATTGAGATACTTAATTACACAAAAATGTTTATAGAGATCATATTTATTGTAGGAGTGTTACAAACCCCACCCCCTTAAAGGAACATCGTCCTTAGTATTCTTACAAATTCAGAAATATGATAAAAACAAAATTTGATCTTTATAAAAGCAGCTTTTTTATATCCAATACATATTAAACAAAAAAGGGTACAATGCTTTCATTTGAGTCCAAAGTGCTTCCATTGCACCTTGATCATATATATTACTTAGTTATCAAGTACAATTTGCCTCTCCTCCATGATATACAAAGGATTGGGTTGGAACTCTCCCTCAGGCTCCACCATTATTATAGACCAATTAATCACATGATTGTAATTGAAAACATAATTTTTCAGTAAGTATATGTGGAATAAATCATATGGTTTTATCGTCGGAGGCAAGGCTAATCAATAAGCCATAGGTCCCACTCATTCCAAAATCTGAAAAGGTCTACAAAACTTGGGTGCCAACTTAGCACAGAACCCCACTTTCAATGAGCTCCTTCTAGGCTTAATTCATAGATACATGTGATCCCCCACTTGAAATTCCCTATGTGTTCTCTATTGATCTACATAGATTTTTTGTCTTTCCTATGTTATCTTTAGCATCTGCCTGATACTAATAACTTCATGTTCCATCTCTTTTAACATATCGAGCCCGAGAGTTATCCTCTTTACTAGGTCATCCTAACTAATAGGTGTATACAAAGACTTGAAAGGGCTCATATTTAGTGATTCCTGATAATCGTTGTTATATGAAAATTCAACTAAGGGAAGATATTCCTCCCACCTCTTTGGATGGTGCATCGTGTACATTCTCATCATGTCCTCCAACACCTTGTTTACTCTCTTGATTTTCCCATTCATCTTAGGATGTTATATTATATTAAATGCCAATTTAGTTCCAAATCCAATGAATAATGCTTTCTAAAAGTTGAAACTGAATTTGGCATCCTGGTCTAAGATTATATTCCTAGGTATGCCATCAAATCTGAATATTTCTTTCATGAATATATGTGCAATATCAATGGCTTTGTGGGTGGGCTTAACATGTATGAAGTGATTCGTCTTGCTCATCTTTTTTACCACCACCATGATGGAAGCGCAATATCTTGGTGTCCTTAGAAATCTTGTGATGAAGTCCATGGATATGAATTTATACTTCCAGTCTAGGACTAGGATCAGTTGTACAATCCAATTGGATACCTACATTCCACCTTCACTTCCTAACAATCCAGACACTTGCCAATGTATTCTGTGACTTCCTCTTGTTATTTTTTGTAGCATCAAATGTGTTCTAGCCACAAAATATAGTGGAGAGGCTAGAATTCATGAGATCTCCATAACCCATAAATGGTTTTTGGAAATTCCACCTAGAGATGACTTAATTAGATTATTAACCCATTTTTAATGTTTCCTAAGTCTAAAGTTTGGAAAATTGGTTAATTATCAGAATTAATTAAGTCAACGTGAGAATAATCTAGAAACTCACATGAATCGACTTCGATGGGCACTTGGAGAAGACACCTATTGAGTTTGATTTCCTTGGAAATTCGATTTCCAAAGAGCAATAGGAGTTGTCAAAAAGCCAAAGAAGGAAGCAAATACAATGAGGGGAAAGGACAATGATCTGAAGGAAGTTTTCCAGATCCGGAGAGGTAGCAGTAAGAGGTCAAGTTATTCCTAGTGAGGAATCGCAGATGACTGTGTTGTTGCTTTATAAGAGAAATTTGGTTTACCTGGAGGAAAAATCAATTCAGCTTTCAGAGGCCTGGAAAATCTTCCACAAGGCCGGAGAATAATTTTCCTCAATAGATACAAGCAGAAAAACTTGATCAGAGGTTGTTTCAAGACAGACGTTAAAGGGTCTGTGCAGAATCTTGTGCAGAGGGTTCAGGAGGATGATTTTTCTGAGGCAGAGTTGTGTCGGGGTTGCTTGTGGAGGAAGGGAAATTCCCTTAGATAATTTTGGCTAGATTTTCTTGTTGTTTGGATTTCTAGTTGGGCATCCATAGATTGTACTCAATTTTCACTACAGCATAATAATAAAATTCATCAACTAGTGCACTAGTTTTTCCAAGTTGGTTTTTTATGGGGTCATTTGTCCAAAAATAATTGTGTTGATTTTTTTTATGTGTGTGTGCTAATATTTTCTCAGTTTCCAGTGCTATTTTCTTCCACAGTTTATTTGTGAAGGTTGCAGTGTGAATTATTTGGTATTTGTCATAGCAAATAAATTGTTAAATTAAATTAACAATTAGAAGTACATTTTCCAGTTGCAGCAATAGGATTTCAGACTTGAAATTTTCACATGGTATAAGAGCATGAGTGATCAGTCGGGAAGCTCTGAAGTGGAGGAGATAATTTCGTTGTTCAGAGGGAGAAGTAGGCCGAAATTCTCAAAGGTTTCACAGTACTCAAACAAGAAGTACGAATTTTTGGGGCAAGAGTTTGATTTTTAGCTACAGGTTGGAAAAAAAGTTGATTTTCCCAGAACAGTGATTCCAGTAGTCAGAGGGAGCAGCAGCAGGTCAGATTTTCGCTGAGAATATTTCTAGTTGGAAACATAGGGTTTTGTAACAGCAGAATCAACATCGGGTGGAAGAAAAACTGCACACACGGAGGGAGATTTTGATCCAAACTTAAACAGGAACGCAACAAATTGCAGAGATAACCATATACACAAAGATGCAGCGGAAATAATACTTCATTTCATTAATGGAAAATACTGAAATATGCTTACAACCGGAAATAGAAATAAACCAGCGAGGGCGATGGTAGCTTATCTCTGAGAAGAGATGTGTGGCTACATGGCTCTGAATTGTGTTACAATGAGGCTCGAAGGCCTATTTATTGTTGAGAAACAATGGAAAAACCCTTCACATTCCAAAACCTAACCCTGGAAGATGAAACGCCAAATTGTGGGCCCCGTTTTTGGGTAAGTTGGTACATCAACTTCCCGGGTCGCGAATTGGTCGTCTTATCTCCGTTTGACGCGCATGATAGCCCGTTGGAAAGATCTCTCCGAGGAATACGACGGAAAAGACGATTTTTAGTCATGAAAAATCGCTGGCGGTAGATTTCCCAAAAAACGTCGTTTAGGGCCTCAAAACGGCTCCGGAAGTTTAGGACCCGAAAAACTGCTAAAAATAGTAAATTGTGCTATAATTAAGGAAACTGAAAAAAACTGCACGAAGCAATAGAGGGGATCCAAGTCGAATTAGCGGGTGGCCACCAATATCCACTTGGATCATTCCTCCCCCCTTAGGAAGCAATGGTCCCCATTGCGTTGAGTTCCTCCATGAGATGAGGGAACTTCTG
>APFE031240320.1:5119-31780 GCA_000404065.3 Pinus taeda | reverse complement strand
AGAACTCCATCTCTTCCTGGATGTATCTATGACGGCAGCCGCGGTATTTGAGTACCAGATGCAGCTCAGAATCTTTGATACCCAACTGTGTGCGAAGGGTATGAAAAATGTTTGTGAACTCAGATACATCTTGGTCTCGTCCCTGCCATAGCATGGTCCATCTGATGTATTTGTCCTCATAGCTTTTGACAGGGTAGTACTGCTCCTTGATGGTATCCCGGAATTCATTCCAAGTGGGTGCAACTGAAAATAATGAGCCTGTACTTTCATCCTTCTGCTCGCAGTAGGTTTCCCACCAGTCTTGACGTGGGGGGCTGCTTTGAGAAGAGCGAAAACAATCTTTTCCCGACTTGAAAATTCATGAACAGAGAAATACCCTCTAGCAGATTTAACCATTTATCTACGGCATCTATCTAACCCTCGAATATGGGGATTTCAAAATTAACTTGTACCTTAAAGGGCGTGGCATTTCCAGAGTAGCTGCTGGAAGCCGATGCGTCACTTTTGGGTAGCCACTGAAGTATTTGGGCAAAGCTGTCCATCATCGCGTTCCGTTGTCGCTCGAGGGCTTCTTCGAGCAAGATTTTTATAGGATCTCCTGCTCCCTCGTCTTTCTTCTCATCCACCATTGGAGGCCGTCGGGATTTGCGAGGCTGACCTTGCAAAGGTTTGACCAGCTCAAGCCCTAACTCCTTATATCCCGACCTTGTTGGGGACATGCAAAGAAAAAACCGAGAAAAAGCAGACCGCTCTGATACCACTGATCCAAACTTAAACAGGAACGCAACAAATTGCAGAGATAACCATATACAATAAGATGCAGCGGAAATAATACTTCATTTCATTAATGGAAAATACTGAAATATGCTTACAACCAGAATGGAAATAAACCAGCTAGGGCGATGGTAGCTTATCTCTGAGAAGAGATGTGTGGCTACATGCCTCTGAACTGTGTTACAATGAGGCTTGAAGGCCTATTTATTGTTGAGAAATAATGGAAAAACCCTTCACATTCCAAAACCTAACCCTGAAAGATGAAACGCCAAATTGTGGGCCTCGTTTTTGGGTAAATTGGTACATCAACTTCCCGAGGTCGCGAATTGGTCATCTTATCTCCATTTGACGCGCATGATAGCCCATTGGAAAGATCTCTCCTAGGACTACGACGAAAAAGACGATTTTTAGATAGAAAATCGTTGGCGGTAGATTTCCCAAAAAACGTCGTTTAGGGCCTCAAAACGGCTCCGGAAGTTTAGGACCCGAAAAACTGCTAAAAATAGTAAATTGTTCTATAATTAAGGAAATTGAAAAAAACTGCACGAAGCACTAGAGGGGATCCAAGTCGAATTAGCGGGTGGCCACCAATATCCACCTGGATCAGATTTCTCTCAAAGGGTTTCTAGATAAGAAATGTGATTTTCCCAGTTGTAGGTGGTAGTAGCAGCTAATAAAATTTCTCACTCCAGGAAGGAGTGCGAGTAGCAGTGCTAGCAGGGAGATTCTTGTTTATTTCCACTTTTTGAGTTTCACATATTCTTCAACTTTGCAGAGATGGTCGCACGAGATTGCTAGAAGAGGTCGTATGAGTTATCCATAATGCAGATCTAGGTAGCAAATCAACTTTCAGTGGCTGAAAACAAGTGTCATAGGAAGTGTGAATTGTCTAGTGTGAAATGCAAAGAAAAGAGTGCTAGTCAGGGACTAGGCTCAAAAGGAGATAGCGAGGCACCAGATCCAGGAGTAGGAATATAAGACTCCAGTGTGCTCTATTGGGCATGGCCCAACATAGTTGCAACAAGGAGACCAATCAGATCAGTTCCAGAGTGTTGCAGTGGGACCATCACCTTTGCTATAGGAGCCTAGAGTATCATAGTAGCAAGTTCAGTGTCAACAAACGAATCTGTAATTAGATAGTTTCAAATCTAGTTGCAGTCAGTACCTAGGAGATATTTGCAGAGCTAGATGTAGTGACACGGGTAGTGTGAATTGCCTAGTTGCAGTATGCAGGTGCAATTCCATCTAGGATATTCCCGACGTAGAACTACGAAGTCTAGTTTCTAGTGTAGGAGGATAGTGCGAGTTGTCAGGAGGGATCTGAGAGATTTCCCATTAGGAGATCAAGACTCAAAGGGAGTCTGGTTTTAGAGGGAGCATCCCTATGGAATATATTACTTCAAGATCTAGGGAGATCATACTCATTATTGCAGTAGTTGCAGTAGTAGTGCGGAAGCATCAGTAGAGAAGTAGCAACAGCAATATGAGTAGATCCTAGTTTTGCCATGTTTGCAGCCATACCTCCAGTAGAGAGGTGGGGTGACTTGGAGTTGTAGTATAGAACTACAGATTTGGGCAGGTTCCATTGAGGATTCCACCTCACAGATCATAACCTAGCTATGGGGGGGCAGCATTCAATAGCAGGATGGATCAATGTTAGAGATGCCGTCAGATTTCAGAGTGATAGTTGCAGACTAGTAGCAGTCAAGTGCTAGGGAGCACAGAGCAGAGTTGGCAACAGTGCAGAGTTAGCAACAATGCAAATTCCTTGGTGGACAGTGCAGTGGCTAGTAGAATTCAGATGCTTAGGAAACAGGTGTATCATACTGAACACAGTTGATTCGGTTTTTTGGATGCTTCTCAGTTGCAGTTGTTGCAGTTGCAGTAGCAACAGATGAGAGGGAGTTGCACTGCAAATTCAAGGTTGGAAGTGGTAGGGCAGTGTCATCTGTAGCACATATGCAGCATCAGAGTTGCACAGTGGTTGGTGAGCAGTAGCAGTGTGACAGGATATTGTTGAAAATAGAAACAAGAAATGTTAAAAATAGAATCCAAAAATTCTAGTTTCTTTTGTCCTTGAATTAAACTGAGAATTAAAATTGAATTCTATTCTCATTGCAACTTGTAAATAGTTAATTAAGTTTAATTAACTTAATTATCTTAGGAATTTCAAGTTGGAATTATTTTTGAAGTCATGTATATGTTCTCCCTAAATTATAAGGGTCTAGTATGATTTTAATTGTGAGTTGTAATTAGATAACTCAGTTTACTGAGTTAAGTTCAGTTAAATTAGTTCCAAATTGTTTGTGAAACTAATAGAGAATTAATAGTCAGTTGGTGCACTAATGCATCTACTAGTGCTACTCCAGTTAACTGAAGATTCCCTCATCAGAAACTCATGCATGTCGATTATGAGAAAGACCCAGTTGTACTAGAGTGCAAGGACAGTGTATTGAGTTGAACAGATCATGCATGCAATTAGGAACTGAACCTAGAAGGGATTGCGTAGTTTTGGATGCATTGTTTTCCCATTAATATGGGCTAATCAGCCATAGGAATTGCGCAAGAAAATAGGAGCTTGGAGAGCAGCAGAAAAGGCTAAGGTTTGGCTTGAACTTGCTTGTGAGCTGGGAGATTGATCACACTAAGTGTTGGGATTGTTCTTGTTAGAACAAGCATTGTATTATCATCTTGGATTTATAATTAATGAAATATAAATAGTAGGGGTTTTGAGTTGTGGCTTTCCCCAAGAAAACTTATTGTGTTATGTGCCATTGATTTGTCTTCCTCTTGCTATTATTATTCTCATCGATCTATTGGCTTCCGCTGATTTAAAGTAGAAGTAGATTCTTGTTCTATGCTTTAGTAAATTGCATGAGCTTGTGAATCTACAGGATATTATACATGGTATGAGAGCTAGATTTGTAGAAATTTTCTACATGGTATCAGAGCAGGATTGTTTTTGGGCTGCGATTTTGCAGAGTAGATATGAAATTTTTTGTGAAAAAAATTCCGAAAAAAAAAAATAAATAAAAACAAAAAAAAAAAAAAAAATAAATAAATAAATAAATAATAAATAGCACATCTGGATTCCTTGTGAAAAATACCCAAATTCAAAAAAAAATGGTTGAATCGGAGTTCAGATGAAGAAGATATCGCTAATTTAAAATCAACATTTTTTTTAGAAAATTTCGTGATGGCAGGAGAGATGAAACAGATTGGTGTGCTAGCCAAGAACCTATATGCACTTGAGGTACAAGATGCATGCAAATCCTTGAGGACCAAGGCAAAGGTTAGAGACTTGGTGGTTGAGAGGGAGAGTAAATTACCTCTCAATATGCAACCCCAGAATGAGCCTTCGAAGTAGCTTTAGGAAGTTGTGGAGCAGCCACAATTAGAGAAGTTGAGAGGAGACTCAGTGCAGAGATCCACTCAAGTAGAGAAGAAGCAATTTTAGATAATTGTGGAGCAGCCACAATTAGAGAATCTGAGAGGAGACCAAGTGGAGGAATCCACTCATGCAGAGACCTCTAGTAGGGGGGAATTTCGAGCCAAGTGGGTGGAGGGATCACATGCAGCCATACCTCCAGGTGTGAGGTGGGATAATGTGAAGTGCTAGTCCCAAGAGGGCTAAAATTAGGCAGGGTCCGTTGAGAGGTTTTATCTCATGGATCATACCTTGCTATGGAAGCCCAAAGGACATAGTAGCGGGAGGAATCAGTGGTGATTGATACAGTTATAAATCAAAGTGACAGAGAATAGAGCAGTCAGATACTGAAGAGCACAAAGAAGGGTTGAAAACAGTGCAGAAAGGAAGAGTCAGCAAAAGCACAAAGTTTTCAGTTGACAGAGGCAATAGCATTCAGAGACTTTGATGATAGATGCATCATATTAATTTAGTTTGGATGCTTTTTTTGTTTCTGGAGTTGTTGTAGCAACAACACTAGAGAGAAGTGTTGCATGCAAAACATTCCAAAGGTTCAAGATCGAGATCGAGTTGAATTCCTTTCTTGTTGAGAGCGAGTGTTGAAAATAGCAACAAGAAATGTTAAAAATAGAATCCAAAAATTCCAGTTTAATTTATCCTTGAATTAAACTGAGAATTAAAATTGAATTATATTCTCATAACAACTTATAAATAGTTAATTAAGTTTAATTAACCTAATTAGCTTAAGAATTTTGAGTTAGAAGTCTTTCTGAAGTCATGTATATGTTCTCCCCAAATTATAGGGGTCTAGTATGAGTTTAATTTTGAGTTGTAATTAGATAACTCAGTTTACTGAGTTGATTTCAGTT
This sequence comes from Pinus taeda, assembly GCA_000404065.3. Classification (NCBI taxonomy): domain Eukaryota; kingdom Viridiplantae; phylum Streptophyta; class Pinopsida; order Pinales; family Pinaceae; genus Pinus; species Pinus taeda. Next base: position 26,710 of record APFE031240320.1, on the reverse strand, counting down.
AAATTAGTTCCAAATTATTTGTGGAACTAATAAAGATTTAACAGTCAGTCGGTGCACTAATGCATCGACTAGTGCTACTCTAGTTAACTAGATATTCCCTCATCAGAGACTCATGCATGTCGATTCTAAGAAATGCCCAGTTGAGAATAGAGTGCAGGGATAGTGTATTATCAGTTGTATAATTTACTGAGTTGTAAAGATCATGCAGGAAATCAAGAACTGAACCTATAAGGGATTGTACAATTTTGGATGCACTAGTTTCCCATTAATATGGGCTAATCAGCCATAGGAATTGCGCAAGGAAATAGGGGCTTGGAGAGCAGCGGAAGAGGCTAAGATTTGGCTTGAGCTTGCTTGTGAGCTAGGAGATTGATCACACTGAGTGTTGGGATTGTTCTTGTAAGAACAAGCGTTGTATTATCATCTTGGATTTTTTATTAATGCAATATAGATAGTATGGGTTTTGGGTTGTGGCTTTCCCCAAGAAAACTTATTGTGTTATGTGCCATTGATTTGTCTTCCTCTTGCTATTATTGTTTTCATCGATCTATTGGCTTCCACTGGTTGAAAGTAGAAGTAGATTCTTATCCTGTGCTTCAGTAAATTACATGAGCTTGTGAATCTACAGGAAATTCTACATATATGGTATAGAGATAGGGTGTTGTGGCAGGGTGTGCAGCACTAGAACACATTCCTAGCTAAGAGGGAGTGTTATTTTTTGTAGCATCGGATGTGTTCTAGCCACGAAACTTGGTGGAGAGGCTAAAATACATGAGATATCGATAACCCAAAAATTGCTTCTGGAAATTCCACCTAGAGATGACTTAATTAGATTAATAACCTATTTTTTAATGTTTCCTAAGTCTAAACTTAGGAAAAGTGGTTAATTAAGCATAATTAATTAAGTCAAGGTGAGAATAATCTAGAAAATCACATGGATTGACTTCGATATGATCCTAGCCCTTGATTAAGTTGTAATCTTGGTTGTTGGAGCCCCAATAGAGGATTATAAGAAGAAATCGATGGCACTTAGAGAAGATACCTGTGGAGTTCAATTTCCTTAGCAGTTTGATTTCCAAAGAGACACCACATGCCAAAAAGCCAAATATCTAAGTAGAGATATTGAGGGGTAGGTATATTGATCAAAGGAAATTTTTGTATATCTAGAGAGGCAACAGCAAGAGGCTGAGTTATTCCTAGTGACGCAACGCAGAGGACTACACAGTTGCTTCATAAGAGAAATTTGATTTAGCTGGAGGAAAAATCGATTCAACTTCCAGAGGCTTGGAATGTTTTTCGGAAGGCTGAAGAATCATTTTCCTCACCAAATATAGGCAGGAAAACTTGAATAGAGGTTTTTCCAGGCTAGAGGTCAAAGGGGTTTGAGCAAGCACTGCACAGAAGCCTACGCAAAGGATCTAGAAGCACAATTTTTCTAAGGTCGAGTTGTGTCGAGGTTGCATGTGAAGGAAGTGAAATTCCCTTAGATAATTTTGGACATATTTTCTTGTTGTTTGGATTTCTATTTGGGCATCCGTAGATTGTACTCAAATTTCATTGCTGCGTAATAATAAAAACTCTCATTTGTTGCACTGGTTTTCCCAAGTTGGGTTTTTTTGAGGACATTTGTCCAAAAACAACTATGTTAATTTTCTTTTAAGTGTGTGTGCTAGTATTTTCTCAATTTCCAACACTATTTTCTTTTGCAGTTTATTTGCGAAGGTTGCAGTGTGAATTATTTGGTATTTTCCATAACACATAAATTGTTAAATTATATTAAAAATTAGAAAAATAATTTCCAAATGCTACAATGGGATTTTAGTGTAGAAATTCCCATTGTAGATCACCTGATAATGCAATGTACTAAAACAAAATACTTGATCTACTTCTACTATCAAACTTTGCGGAAGCTTAATCAATTTGAGAAAGATCAATAAGAACACATATAACAAAGAAGAAGAATTCAATCACATATGAAAATAGAAGAATAACCCGGGGAAAGCCTCAGCCTAAAACCCCGCTATATTTATTATCATACAAGTGGAAATCTTGTTCAAGTTACAAAAAGAATCAGCTCTCAAGCTATCCTGCTCCCTCTGAAATCAAACAATACTGCTCATAGACAGTCAAAGGCTTTCACAACCTTCCCCTCTGCCCTCCAAGCCTCCTATTTCCTTGTGCAGTTTTTCCTGGGGTCGAGTGCTTCCACTTGTGTGAATTCCCACCTCACACTGCTCACTTGGCTTAGAAATAACTGCACAAAACTGAAGGAGATAATTCCTTCTACATGGATGAGTTTCCTATATAGGAAAAATCCTCCAACTGATAGTACAATGTCCCTTCCTCTGATCTCAACTGGGTCTCTGACTGAACTAACATGCATGAGTTATTTATGAGAGAATATTCAGTTATCTGGAGAGCAGCAGTTACATGCATGCAAGCATTAACTAACTGAACTCACAATTAATTCTACAAACTATTAGAATTAATCTAACTAGACTTAACTCAATTAACTGAGCTAACTAATTACAACCCATCCTTATCTCCTTAACTAAGGGATAAATTCCTCAATCAATGGAGAAACTGTTGCATGTCTTCACATAGACTTCATGTTTGATTTTCTCCAACTAATTAACTCAAGATGAATTAATTAATTATTTTACAAACAGTTACTAAGATCAAATTCGAATTTTACTTCTCAATTTTAGTTCAGGGACTAACTAAAATTGGAATCCATCCCGAAATACTATTTATAGCAATGTTATTTTTAGCACTTCCATTTTTCATTCTTTGTTGCTATGTCCAACATTGGTACCCGAACTACTATTTATAGCAATGCTATTTTTAGCATTTCTATTTTTATCATTTCTTGTTGCCATTTTCAACACTCCCTCTCAATAAGAAAGGCATTCAACTCAAACCCAATCCTGAACCTTTGGAATGTTCTGCATGAAACACTTCTCCCAAGTGTTATTGTTCCAGCAACTCTAGAAACAAAAAAATCTCTCAACTGACCTCCCTGTTGGGCTAGAAACATCCTCTGATGTTGAAGCTCCCTCTGTCACTGAAAAGTGCTCCCTCTCTAATCTCTCAGCTGCTACAACACTCCATGCATCTCACACCATTGCACACCTCTATGTGTCATCCTGCATTGGTGTAACACTCCTATGCCTCTCGCATTGTTGCAGCCTGCTAGCTCTACACTATCTTGGGATTCCTTCACTGTAGCTCTCTCTGCCTCTCCATCTGCATCTATCTCTACCCACTCAGCCGATCCTGCTAATCCTCGTTGGGGCTCCTGTAGAAAGGTATAATCAAAGAGGTTGGGTACCTCAATGATCCTGCCCCTATTCCAACCTTCTTGGGACTGTCACTCCACATCGCCCCACCTCTAACCTGGAGGTATGGATGCATGTGATCCCTCTGCCCACCTGGCTCGAAATTTCCCTTTACTAGAGGTCTCTCCATGAGTAGATGTCTCTACTCGATCTCCTCTCAGCTTCCCTAGTTGTGACTGCTCCACAACCTCTTGAAGTTGCTTCACCAATTGTGGCTCCTCTACAATTGTCTCAGACTTCTTCTGGCGCTGCATGTTGAGAGGTAGTGTACTCTCCCTCTCAACAACCAAGTCTCCAATAGTTTCCTTGCTCCTCAAGGCTTTGCATGCATCTTGAACCTCAAGAGCATACAGGTTCCTTACTCATGAACCGATTTGCTTCACCTGTCTAGTGGTGATGTGTCAAAGGAAAACCTTTCCCTTACTGAAGACTACGTCATAGCCTTTGTCTTCCAGCATTGCGATTGACACCAAATTTTTCCTCAGTCCTGGTACATACTTGACATCGGTCAAGGTAATGCGAGCTCCATGCTCCCTCTGAAAAAAAACCATGCCTACACCTGAGACACTATACTTTGACCATTACCCATCACTATGAGTATCTGGAGATCTTTCTCCTCCAAGGTACTGAACAAACTCTTGTCGTCAATCACATGGAAAGAAGCTCCACTATCAAGAAACCAACCACATCCCACCATGGATGAAACCATGCATGCAAAGAGGGTGAAATCCAACTCGAACTGTGAGGCCAATGCCTCACCTTCAGATCCTTTTTTGGATCCCATCTTGGATTTCTTTAATGGACAATTTGTTGCAAAATGGCCCACCTCATGACAATGAAAGCATTGCACTTTCGATTTGTCAAATGTCTTCCCATCATGGGAAGAACTCAATTTGGGATGAGAAACCTTCTCCTTCCCCTTCTTCGCCTTACTCTCTAAGGCGCAATTTTCTTCATCCTCCTTGGATGAAGAACCATCTTTGGTGCTTCTTCTTATCTCCTCCTGCATCAGATCCAACCAAATTCATTCCCAATCTGGCAGTTTTTCTCTTCCATTAACCGAATCTTGGAAGCTATGCCAGCTCTTAGGAAGACCGAGGAGTGCAAGACTCACCATGTCATCATCGGCTGTCATGATCCCTACACTTCCAAGCTCATCCCTGTAGGTGGTGAGCTTGTTCAGATATGTAGATATCATGTCACCCTTTTCACACTTGATTTTCCGAAGCTTGTCTTTCAGCACTAACTTCCTCTGATCGATGTTGTTCTGATATAGATCTTTCAATGTTTTCCACATCAAAAACAGTGTCTCCTTCCCATGGAGACTCGAGACTATGTGGTCTCGAACTCCCTCCAGAAGGATTCTCCTTGCTCAAGCCACACATTTCTTCCATTCCGCCAATTCTGTAGCATGAGTCGGCTTGGGGACTTCCTGGTCAATGAAGTCCTTCAGACTGTTATCCTCTAATACTGCTTCCATGTGATCCTTCCAGGCTATATAATTTGAGTTTCCATCAAAGGCATACTCAAGTCTTAAACTATTGAACGCCATTGGTGAAATTGGGATGTGATAAGAACTTGATTTCTATATTCAGGAACCTAAAACTTCTAACTTCTCCCTTATTTTATATTGTTCTTCTCCTTTGATCACCATTGCACCGATACCATGTAGAAATTCCCACTGTAGATCACCTGATAATGCAATGTACTAAAGCAAAATACTTGATCTACTTCTATTATCAAACTTTGCGGAAGCTTAATCAATTTGAGCAAGATCAATCAAAACACATATAACAGAGAAGAAGAATTCAATCACACATGAACACAGAAGAATAACCCGAGGAAAGCCTCAGCCTAAAACCCTGCTATCTATATTATCATACAACTGGAAATCTTGTTCAAGTTACAAAAAGAATCAACTCTCAAGCTATCATGCACTCTCTGCAATCAAACAATACTGCTCATAGACAGTCAAAGGCTCTCACAACCTTCATGTCTTCCCTCCAAGCCTCCTATTTCTTTGTACGGTTTTTCCTGGGGTCCAATGCTTTCACTTGTGTGAATTCCCACCTCACACTACTCACTTGGCTCAGAAATAATTGCACAAACCTGAAGGAGATAATTCCTTCTACATGGATGAGTTTCCTATATAGGAAAAATCCTTCAACTGATAGTATATTGTCCCTTCCTCTAATCTCAACTGGATCTTTTACTAAACTGAAATGCATGAGTTATTTATGAGATAATATTCAATTATCTGGAGAGTAGCAGTTACATGCATGCAAGCATTAACTGACTAAACTCACAATTAATTCTACAAACTGTTAGAATTAATCTAACTAGATTTAACTCAGTTAACTGAGCTAACTAATTACAACCCAAATTACAACTCATCCTTATCTCCTTAACTAAGGGATAAATTCCTCAATGAATGGAGAAACTGTTTCACGTCTTCACATAGAATTCATGTTTGATTTTCTCCAACTAATTAACTCAAGATGAATTAATTAATTATTTTACAATCCGCTGCTAAGATCAAATTCAAATTTTACATCTCAATTTTAGTTTAGGGACTACCTAAAATTGGAATCCATCCCGAAATACTATTTATATCAATGCTATTTTTAGCACTTCCATTTTTCATTCCTTGTTGCTATGTCTAATACTGGTACCCAAATTTCTATTTATAGCAATGTTATTTTTTGCATTTCTATTTTTAGCATTTCTTGTTGCCATTTTCAACATTCAGACTTGAAAATTTTACACCTCTTTCATACATGGCCAATAATACATATTCTTGATAGTGGTAATAATTTTCCAATATCCAGGATTACTCAAATACGGTATTTTATGAAACTCATCCAAAATGATCTTCTTTAATTCATCTAAGCAGGGTATATACCATCCGTAATTGAAATTTAACATCCCATCATCTATGAGAGTGTATTCTTTACTCAAAGGTCCTTCTGGCTATTTTTGTAAACAATATTGCACATACTAGAAGTGTTCATCCTATACCAAGGCCTCCTTAATCCTTTCACTAATGCTAGATTCGTAAGAGAACTTATAGCTACCAAGTGGTTCACTTACAAACTTCTGTTAAGTGCATTAGCCACCATGTTCTCCTTACCCTTGATATACTTGATCTCGAAGTCAACTTCATTGATAAGGGCTAGCTATCTAGATGCCTTGCATTCAATTTTGGCTGGTCAAACAAAGATTTTAGTCCCACATGGTCTGACGTCAACACGAACTTCTTCCTGATCAAGTGATGTCTCCACATTTTTTATGCATGAATAATTACTGCAATTTCTAAGTCGTGGGTGACAATTTCTTTCGTGTTCATTTAACTTCCCTAATTCATAGAAAATTACATGCCCCTCCTTCATTAGTACTCTACCTAATCCTTCTTTACAAGCATTCGTGCAAACTAAGAAGTCTTTCTCTGGATTGGAAATTCTTAATATGGGTGCATGCATGAGCATATACTTGAGTTTCTCAAAGCTGGTTATACACTCTAATGACCACTGAAACTTTACCCCTTTCCTTTCCAAAACCTTGATTGGATGACCAATTTTCTAAAAGTCTCGGATGAACCTCCAATAATCCCATAAATGATCTAACTTATGTGACATTTATGGGGGTAGGTCATTCCATGATGACCTTGATTTTATCAAGATCCATAACCACACCTTTTGAGATCACATGCCCCAAATATTGAACCTAAGTCTTAAAGAACTCACATACCAGAGCTTGGCATATAACTTGTGTTGCCTCAGTCACTGTAGTACTTCCTTCTGATGCTCCTCGTGCTCCTCTCTAGTTTTTTAGAAGACCAAAATATCATCCACAAGAACTAAAATGAACTTGTCCAAGTATTGGTTAAGAACATTGTTCATCTAGCACATGAACATGTTTGATTCATTTATAAGTCTGAATGCCACCACCACGAAATCATAGTGCCCATATATTATTCTGAATGGTGTCTTATGGATGTATTCATCCTTCATCTTGACTTGGTGGTAGCCAGATATTAAGTCAATTTTTGAAAAAATGATAGCTCCTCTTACTCGGTCAAACAAATCATTGAATCTTGGCAAATGGATATTTATTATTTATTATTGCTTTGTTCAACTATCAATAATCGATGCATAGTTGCAGCGTGCTATCCTACTTCTTCACAAGTAAAACCAATGCTCCTCAGTTGACACACTAGGTCTGATGTTCCCCTTATATAACAGCTCATTTAGCTGCAGTTTCAATTCCAACAATTCATGGTTTCTCATGCGATAAGGTGTATTAGACACTAGCACTGAATCAGGAATTAGCTCGATAGAGAAATTGATGTGTAAGAAACCAGGTGAAAATTCAATGTAATAAAAGTTAATAAAGGAAAAATAATAACCACGGTTGATGGGACACTTATTCCAAGTTGAATGTTGGGCAAGACATCCTAGTGTGGGTGGTCATTTGGTTTATTATGGCTAAGGAAATTGGCAAAGGATTTGGAAAGGTAAAATGGCATTTTGATACATTTATTTATAAAAATAATGGAAATTAGAAGAAAAGGGAGGTGAAAGGTTGAAGGTTTCATGTGAGGAGGAAATTGAAGGAAAATAATAGAAAATGAAAAAAATGGAGGCCTCATTAATAAAAAGGCTTCTGAGAATCAGTACATAGACTTTTATCAGTTCAGTTTTGGAGCTCTCTCTCTCTCTTCTCTCTCTCTCTCATACTCTTGGACACTTAGATTTTCTTGCAGCACTCTTGGAGGAGTGTGGCATACTTGGATTTTTGGAGAAAGAAGACAAAGGAAGAGCAGGAAAGCGCAACAGGACATCGGGATCAGCAGCTACAGTGGATTTTTCTTGCAGGTACTGAGTTGCATGTATGTTTTCCTCATTATTTTTGGCATGCATGGCATATGCATGTAGTTTATTGGTTATTATTTGTCATTGGCATGGAGGTTTGCTTGGATTGACAATGGATTTTCCTAGCCTTTCCATTTCCTAGATAGCCATGGTGTTTGGGTTCATTTCTTTGTTTTTCTATTTGGTTCTCATTTTTCCTTTAGCTTGGGTTGAGTTACTATTTCCTAGAGCCTTGGTTGGAAAAATGCTTTGGATCCCTGTATCAGTTGTGGGTTGAGTTAACAATCCTAGAGCCTTGGTTGGACAAACACTCTGGAGCCCTTGGTGGGTTGAGTTACTAGACTTGGAGGCTTGGTTGGGCAAACGCTCTAGAGCCATGTATCAATTGTGGGTTGAGTTACTAGTCCTGGAGCCTTGGTTGGAAAAAGTGCTCTAGAGCCCTAGAAGGCTTTGGTAGAGACCAATCTAATGATGGTTTTGTGATGTCCGACCATGAGGTGGAATCATTGTTTGATGGGTTGAGGTGGTTTGGCCTCTAGAAGCCCTAGATGGTTTTAATTAATGTGTTTTATGAGATCCCACATTCATGCTTGGAATATGGCACGGGGATGACTGGCTAAAGAGAGATTTGGTTGAGCCATGTTTACGGTCGAGTGGTTTGTGGAAGTCCCACATTGGGCCTTGCATTATTAATATGAAGTTATTTCTCCTTATTATTTCATGAGTATCATACTGGTTTATATGTGGATTATATGGTTGTCTTTTATTTGGTATTTTTGTTGTTATTATGCTAGTTATGTTCATGTATTATGAAAGTGCCTATGTATGGCTCTCATCATGTTTTTACTTGTAAATAAATGAACAATGTATATATAGCTGAATGGATGAAACTACAGCTAATGTGTTGAGGCATCAATGCTTCTTAGTGATTATTAGATGAGTATGATACCCCTATGCTCAAATTTGTTGTTTAAACATGTAGATTACATGTTTGACGAAATGTCTGTCATGGCTAGTAGGGGTCCAGTCAGGCCCTTGTTCAAGTAGTTGCATTTGTTTCCTTAGTCTATTGTTATCTTTCAGTTCTAAAAGTGTCATTGATTTATGGGCAGTCACCTAGGATCTAGGCCTAAAAAAGTGGCTCAAATCCTAGAGACATACGCACGACACTCGGTAGAAAATTATTTGGACGCATGCATACCCATGTTGTGGGAGCATCCAAAGCCTCTTGGATGCATGCAAGCCCATATCAAGGGAGTGTCCAAGGGTTTAATGGTGTAAAAACTCAGTTGGTATCAGGGGTTAATTACCTAAGTGGTTGGGATGTCTCCTAGGAGTTTTGTAGTCTCCTAGGAGTTTTGTAGTTGATATGGAAGGTTTGTATGGTGTGTTTCTGTCACTTCCACTTCCTTAACTAACACATAGGGAATCAAATCATATCATAGTAACTTCTCGTCACATGTTTACCCCGGTTGTCTGGTTACTTCGGTAGATGTGGGAGAAGGGTGTTACAGAGTGGTACCAAAGCATGGTTCACCCCTCGAACTGGATGGGTTGTGTGATGGTCATGCATTCATGTCAGTTTCATATGTGTTTCTTGTGTTGTAAGACCATGTGCTTGTTGCATTTGTGTGGTATGGGTTATGGTTGAGGTGAGCTCACCATGGGAAGTTGATGGTGTTTTTGTGGAGTGTGTCGTCATGAGTTTATGGTTGATTATGAATTGTTTATGCACATTAGTATTCACATGCGGTCAAGTGTACAGTGATGTGGTGGTTGTTGTCATGCGTGAGGTCGTGGTATGTATAGTTGATATGGTCATGCATTGATGACTGGACTCTAGCTAGAATTATGGTTATATGCTTATATGCTTATGTGTTATATTTCTATATGTTGTTATGATTATGTTATACATGTATTACTTTGATTTTTTGATCTTGCAGACAAGGTATCCTCCCCGAATTATGCTAAGGTACGTTGGTTTATTATGATTTGGTTTCATTGGCATGGTATACCTTGCAAGAATAATATCAAAGATGACTAGCAATATGGCATACTATAGTTCCCGAGACTCTCCCTATGGATCAGATGAGCAACATGGTGTTGGGCATTCTTCCTATTTGGTAGACACACTGAGAAGCTTAATTGAAGAAATAAGGAGTTGTAAGGTAGACAATGACATAATCATATAGGCACAGGAGAAACAAGTAGAGGTAAATTCAGTGATGCTTCAAAGTTTTTCAAAATTGCAGCGACGGGGACCACTTTGGATCAGCCATGAGAAGGAGGATAGAACTAATGGGGCATATGGCAGCAGGTCTCATGGTGAGCATAGGTCAGATAGAGATGACACGGTTAGAGATGGCAGATTGTTGGATACTCCAGATAGGAAAGGTGATTAACATGTACTATTCTAGTTATGGGTCTGATAAGCATGATGATTGACATCATTATCATCCTTAGAGGATGAGTGATAGGGGATATTTGTCGAACGAGTTTAAGAAATAAAATCCACCTACATTTGATGGAGAGATGAAGAAATCATAGGATTCAGAGGCATGGTTTCTTGGTATGATGAAGTTCTTCAGGTTGCATGATTATTCAAAGATCATGAAAGCCAGAATAGCTACATTTAGTCTCAAAGGTAAAGCAGATATTTGGTGGGAATATGTGAAGAATGTCAGAGGCATTCATGAGGAGGACTTGACTTAGAATGAGTTTGAGAGATTATTCAAAAATAAATACCTATCAGAGATACTTTGATGATAGGGAAAAATACTTTTATGAGCTAAAGAAGGGATTGATGATAAATGAGGAGTACACTAGCAGATTCTTGGAGCTACTGAGGTATGTGCCTTACCTCAAGGAGAATAAGGCCAAGATTTAGAGATTCACTAGTGGATTTTTGATTGCATTCAAAGACATGATTCAGTTTGATGAGCCTAGGTCATTGGAGGAGGTCATCTGAAATCTAAAGCATTGCTATGAGCAATCAAAGCACAAATTTGAGACTAAGCTAGACTAGAAAGGTAACGCAAGGAACAAAGAAAAATGGGACAAGAAGCAAGCAATACCTCAGGATACGGGTAACAAAGAGAATGTAGTGTCGTCCAAGAAGTTCAATGCATCTGACAGAGGACAAGGACTTTGATCTAAGGAGGGGAATAAGGAGCTTGTGTGGTGTTGGACTTGTGGAGGATAGCATCGTAGGAGAGATTGTCCACAATATTCGGGTGGTAGACCGCAAATATATAGTCCTCAAGAGGTATAGACAGTGGGAAATGTTGGGAAAAGTATTCCTAGGATCTTCGCAGTGCTGGATAACAGACAAGCAGACCATCGAGAATCTATCATTGAGATGGACAGTAAGCTTTTTGATAAAGTTGTGTCTATTTTGATTGAACCTAGATCTAATTAAAGTTATGTTAATCCTGAACTAGTGGATAAGTGTGGTTTGAATAAAGAAGGGCATGCAGAGTATTGGTCAGTGCAGTTGGCTATATATTACTGGGAATAGTGTCCACTCGGAGCTGCTATTCCCACTAAGACTGGTAGCTATCTTAGAAACAAACAAGTAAAGTCTACTTTCGCTTTCCTTTATGAAAATAGATAAGAGTGGAACAAGGAGAACCAAACTTAGTCTTGCGCTTGGTTTCTCCTGTTTGATTCCTCTCCTTCCTGATAGAACTTTGCCGCTTCTTCTTCGTCTGCCCAGCTTCAAGAGCACCTGTGGAATCAAAGCAACATACTACTATCGAAGAACATAGATCTATATTCATAAATAACACAGGAACCAGATATGTGTTAACCAACAAATGCATATATAATGAACAAACAAGAATATGGAGGAAACTTGAATAGCTTTATTAAGATCAAGAGTAGCAAGAGGATATACAACCATATGTTCTAACCAGCATCATCCTCCCCAACAAGAAAGCCCTTCTTACACCTCAAGTAAAGCTTAGATCACCCAACACTATGAAGTTACACCAGAAACCCAACAGCACTTTCTCACAAGATACAAGATTCACCTCTGGATCTCTGTGATGAGGGATCCATTATGATAGATGATTGTAAGGGAGGTGAGTCATCTCTTGGGGTCTTGATTAGTGTCTCTCTCTGATCAGTTCTTGATTCCACTTGGAGAATGATGATCTCTTACTCATCCCTGGTTGAAAACAGAGAGGCAAGTGTCAGAGGGGAAGCTTCTGGAAGATTCCATGATCTTCCACCTCGCAATTTATCCCTGCCATTTGTCCATTCCCAACCATCGCACCTTACAGAGGGGCCATTCAGTATGCATCGCACCCTTTACACTGGGAAGGTGATATGCATCGCACCCTCTGCACTGGGTATTTAGTATGGTCCAGTTTTGACCATTTCAGAGAAGTTTTTAGTGGAGAACTTTTGGGAGATGATGTAATCAACTGACCTTGTTCCTTTAGGTAGTGAAGCAACAGTTTTAGGGACTTAGGAGCCCTCAATTTATAGACATTTATGATTGGGGTTGCAGTTCCCAAAAATGTCTATAACACTATAGGTACAAAGAAGTGGGTTCATCATTGGGTAAGAGCTTGTACATTTGATTTGAATGGTATGCCTACCTCAGCACATTTGAACGTATTACCATTGGAATCATACAGCATGTTGTCAGGCATGGATAGGTTGTACCTTCAGATAACCAAGGTGGATTGTTATGACAAATCCATTGAGTTCTTGGATGACAATGGAGAACAAAGAGTCTTTTGGGGTAAGAAGAAAGCAACATCAGTTAGAATGGTGACAGTTATGTAGGCCAAGCGTAATCACAAGAAAGGGTCTGTGATATGTGTAGTGCACATTTCTAGTGACAAAGGTAAGGCAGTTGAGGATATAGATGTTTTGAGCAGGTACCTAGTTCTACAGCAGTTTCAGGATGTATTCCCTGTAGATATTTCAAAGTTTCCACCTCACATGGAAGTAGACTTTTCTTTTGAATTGGTGTCAGGGGTAGCTTTGGCATCAAAGGCACCTTACAGGATGAATACACCTGAGTTGGTAGAGTTGAAGCTGCATATGAAGGAAATTTTGGACAAGGGATACATTAGGCCAAGTGTATCGCCATGGAGCACACCGGTATTATTTGTGAAGAAGAAGGATGGTACTCTCATGTTGTGCATTGACTACAGGTAGGTAAACAAAGTGACCATCAAGAACAAGTATCTGTTACCAAGGATTGATGACTTATTCGATCAGTTGAAGGGAGAAGCAGTGTTCTTAAAGATTGATCTGAGATCTAGATATCATCAGGTATGCATTAAAGGAAGAGAACATCTACCAAATAGCTTTCTGGACTGGGTATGGACATTATGAGTTTGATAGAGTTCCATTCGGTTTGACTAATTCTCCAACTACCTTTATGTGTTTGATGAATAATGTGTTGCGTCCCTATTTGGACAAGTTTGTTATTGTGTTCATTGATGACATATTGGTATATTCTAAAAAAGAAGAATAGCATGTTGAGCCTTTAGCAGTAGTGTTGAGATTGTTGAGAGAGCATCAGTTGTATGTTAAGCTCAACTAGTGCAATTTCTTTCAGACTGAGGTACACTACTTGGGACATGTGGTTTCCAAGGACATCATAGCAATGGATCCAGGAAAGATAAGAACTATCATGGAGTGGGTAGCTCCTAGGAATGTGGATGAGGTGATATATTTCATGGGGTTAGGGGGTTATTACAGGAGGTTCATCATGAACTTCTTGCAGATTGTTTATCCTATCACATCATTACAGAGGAAAGGTAATAATTTGTGCAGCTAGATTTGAGAAACTCAAGAAGTTGTTGACACATGCACTAGTGTTAAAGATTGCAGATCCAAACAAAGAGTTTGTAGTATGTACATATGTTTTCAAGAGAGGACTTGGTGGATTCCTTATGAAGGACGGATAGGTTGTATGCTATGAGTCATAGAAAATGAACGAGCATGAGTAGACTACCCGACACATGATCTTGAGTTGGTAGTAATCATACATGCATTGAAGATGTGGAGGCCCTATCTTCTTGGCAAGAGGTTTGTATTATGAGTTATCACAGTGGTTTGTGGGATCCATTTGATCAACTGAATCTAAATGGCAAGCAGGCTCGGTAGTTAGCCACGATCAGTGATTTTGATTTTGAGAACAGGTATATCAAAGGTAAAGAGAACAGGGTAGAAAATTCTCTTAGCAAGAAGATACAGGTAAATCACATAGCAGCTATGCGCTCCTTTGGGACAGATTTACAGGATAGGATCTTGCAGGTAGGTCGGCAGGATGACAGGTATAGGGAGATTGTTCACGGGTTGCACCAAAGTTCAGATAGTGGTAAAGGTATAGGTACATGTGGTGGTATAGGTACAGGTGTAGGTATGGGTACAGCTGCAGGTGTACAAGATGTGGATCATCATCTCACAACAGATGGATTGGTTATATTTAAGGACAGGATATATATGTGCCAGATAGCAGTGAGCTCAAGAAGATGATCTTAATGGAGTTTCATGTGAAAGCATATTTGGGTCACCTACGTTATCAAAAGATGCTAACAGCAGTGAATAAATTCTATTATTGTCCAAATTTAAAGAGAGACGTGGCAGAGTTTGTGGCTAGGTGCTTAGATTTTCAGTAGGTGAAGACAGAGTGTAAGCATCCAAGTGGACTGCTACAGTCGATTCCATTCCCAAAGTGGAAATGGGAGGTAATTTCCATGGACTTTATCACGGGTTTGTCAAGGACAGTGAGACAACATGATTCCATCATGGTAGTGGTGACAAGTTGGCAAAGGTAGCACACTTCATTCCAGTGAAGTCTACATTCTTAGTGAGTGATGTAGCACAAGTCTTAATTAGGGGCATGGTCGGATTGCATGGATTTTCAAAGAAGATTGTTTCGAATAGGGATAGGAAGTTCACTTCCAAGTTTTGGAAGGAGTTATTTGCATTTTTCGGCATAGAGTTGGCCTTCAGTATAGCTTATCATTTGCAGATAGAGAGGGTCAACAAGATATTGGAGGACATCTAGAGGATGTATGTGATGCATTAGCAGTGGAAGTGGGAAAAGTACCTTCCACTGGTAGAGTTCTCTTACAACAATGGGTAACAAGAATCACTGAACATGAGTCTGTTTGAGGCATTGTATGGGCGGAGTGATCTAGTTAGCAGGGTGTTAATTGGATCGTACATGTTGGTAGACATCGTGCAAGAAATGAAAGTAATCAAGAAGAATTTGAAAATAGCACAGGATAGGCAGAAGATCTATGCAGATCAGAATAGGTTGTTCAACGATTTCTAGGTTGGGGATAGGTGTACTTGTGCATCAAACCAAAGAAGAGCTCCTTGCAGATTAGATCATGTGTCAAGTTGGCACCCTGGTTTCATGGACCTCTTAGGATTATTGAGAGGATTGGGCCAGTATCCTATTGACTCGCACTACCTCCAACAGTGAAATTCCATGATGTTTTCCATGTGTCACTTCTTAAGAAGTATGTTAAAAATGTTGATCATGTGATTGACTGGTTTGTATTGCAGGTGGAGCCAGAAGGAGAATTCCAGCAGGAAACATAGTGTATTTTGTAGAGAAAGATGATCATACTCCATAACCGAGCAATCGAGCAAGTTAAAGTGCACTGGAAACACTTTGGGCCTAATGAAGCTACATGGGAGATGGCGGATCAGATGTGAGCTATTTATCCTTGCTTATTCGTTGGTTGATCAAATGATTTGGTATATATCTTTGGTATATGTTTTGGTACATGTTTTGGTGATGTTTGGTATATGTACATATGTATATGGATGTAAATACCTCCATGAGCTATGTTATAAATCTCCAATAAGTGGTATGGGTTTCATGTCATTATGATATTATACTTGGTATGTTGTCATGTTGGTTTGCTTCTCATCAGGATGATCATCGTAAATATTGCAACGAGCTAAGTTACAAAGCTCCATGGGCAGTATGTTTTGCTTACAGGAACCTTGTTGGTTGTAGGTGTTGTTGTGTAAGGTCCCTATAATACTAGTGATTCCCCCATTACTATTGTCATTGTATCCCTTATTGTTATTATTGTGCCCCTATTGTCCACATATTATTATTGTGCCCCATAGAAACCCACTATTGTTATTGTTGTGCCCTTATGTTATTACTGTTATGTCGGCTTGATTATATTGTGACCCCTTAGACTCCTATATATAGAAGGGAGGTTTAGTCATTTGTATCATCCAAGAATTGTTTATTTGTGTAATGTAAAGGAGGATGCCCCCTTGAAGAGGTTGAATTCTAAGGAAGTGATCTATCTTTTCTATCTTTTTGTGAGCTGGTTTCCTAACATCTGGTATCAGAGGATAATCTTTGTTCTAAAAAGTATTTAAGACTATCATGATCCATTTTTACCTTGAAGTGTCTTCCCATTAGGTAGGGTCGTCATTTCTTAAGTGCATGTAGTATTGTCAACATTTCCTTCTCATAACTAGTTTTGTGTAAATACTTTCCTTTGATTGGACTACTTTCGAAAGCAATGGGTTTTTCATCTTGCATTAAAATAGCACCAATTCCATTTCCCAAAGCATCACATTCCATAATAAAGGTTTTTGTGAAGTCCGGCGTAGCTAAGACCGGTGCTTGGCACATTTCCTCTTTAAGATGTTCGAAGACCTTTGTTGCTTCTGGAGTCCATGAAAATGCATCTTTCTTCAATAATGTTGTTAGAGGTGTTGTTATTCTCCCACAATTCTTAACAAACTTGCGATAATACCCTATCAACCCGAGAAATCCTCGCAAATGCTTTATGGATGTAGGGATTTTCCATTCCTTAATGGCTTTAATTTTGCTAGGGTCTACCTTAACACCTTCATGAGATACAATATGACCCAGATATTCCACCTCTTGTACTCCAAAGAAACATTTGGAGCTTTTTGCATATAATTGTTTCTCCTCCAATAATTTGAGCACTCTGTCAACATGTTCAACATGATCCTTCCAAGACTTGCTATATATTAGTATATCATCAAAAAATACTAACACAAATTTTCTAAGGAAGGGTTTGAAAATAGAATTCATAAAACCTTGAAATGTAGAAGGTGCATTGGTAAGGCCAAAAGGCATGGCCAAAAATTCATAATGACCCTCATGAGTTCTAAATGATGTTTTAGGAATGTCTTCATTCTTCATTATGATTTGATGATATCCTGAAAGAAGATCCAACTTGGTGAAGTAAATTGATCCATGCAATTCATCCAATAATTCATCAATGACAAGAATGGGAAATTTATCTTTCATAGTGAGCTTGTTGATCTCCCTATAATCCAGACACATGCACCATGATCCATCCTTATTGTGCACCAATACTACTAGAGCAGAGCAAGAAATTTGACTAGGTTGAATTATACCAGCCTCTAACATTTCTGCAACCATACATTCAATTTCACTCTTTTGAGCATAGGGATATTTGTACAGCCTAATGTTTGGAGGAACACTTCCTAGAATCAAATGAATAGCATGATCATGATCACGAATAGGTGGGAGGCCTTTGGGAGTCTCAAATACCTTGGAATGATTGTCCAAGATTTTTTGGAGATTTGGAGAAATAGATGATTTCGATGTGGGAACCTCTAGCGAACATAATTGTGCAATTATCATCACATTGAGCATCAACAAGAAGTTCTCCAACTCTTAAAGGATAACCTCACGTTGGCAGGGAATAGAATGAAATAATAGGCACATCAACATTGTAATGAAAGAAGTTTTGATGTAGGTGACTGGCTATTCCTACGGCTACAACCATATAAACAAATTTCCCTCAAGAAAGCTAAGAAGGATAATAAAATATCACCAAAATATTATTGTCCGTACAAGGAGTTGCAAAAGATTGGTACTATGGCATACAAATTGGAGCTTCCTGCAGCTTCTCGAGTGCACCCAGTTTTCCATGTTTCATGTTTAATAAGGTTATAGGTGACAAGCTCCCAGTTCAAAAAATATTGCCAGAACTTGACGAGGAAGGAAAAATCATATTGGAATCGGAAGTAATCACAGAAACAAGAACTCGACAGTTACAAATCAATCAATTTCGGAGTATCTCATCAAGTGGAAGAACTTATCCACTGAAGATTCCACGTGGGAGGATGAGAATTTTATACAGAAGCATCCATAACTACTCAAGCATTGAGGACAACGCTTTTCGGAAGGAGAGGGGCATGTTAGGTCCCTGTAATACTAGTGATTCTCCCATTACTATTGCCATTGTATTCCTTATTGTTATTATTGTACCCCTATTGTCCCCATATTGTTATTAGTGTGCCCAATAAAAACCCACTATTGTTAATATTGTGCCCTTATGTTATTACTGTTATATCGGCTTGATTATATTGTGACCCCTTAGACTCCTATACATAGAAGGGAGGTTTAGTCATTTGTATCATCCAAGAATTGTTCATTTGTGTAATGTAAAGGAGGTTGCCCCCTCGAAGAAGTTGAATTCCGAGGCATTGATCTATATTTTCTATCTTTTTGTGAGCTGGTTTCCTAACATGTTGAACACTGAGGATGGTGTTCTCCCAAGGGGGAGAGTTCTATAACAGCGCTAGTGAAAATTCCATGTAATAAAATTTAATAAAGGAAAAATAATAATCACAGTTGATGGGACACTTATTCCAAGCTGAATATTGGGCAAGACATCCTAGTGTGGGCATTACATTTGGTTTATTATGGCTAAGGAAATTTGAAAAGGCAATGGAAAAGGCTTTGGTAAGGCAAAATGGCATTTTGGCACATTTATTTATGAAAATAATGGAAATTAGGAGGAAAGGGAGGTGAAAGGTCACAGGTTGCTTGTGAGGAAAAAATTGAAGGAAAATAATGGAAAATGAAGAAAATAGAGGCCTCATTAATAAAAAGGCTTCTGAGGATCAGTACACAGACTTTTATAAGTTCAATTTTGGAGCTCTCGCTCTCTTCTATCTCTCTCATAGTCTTGGATACTTAGATTTTCTTGAAGCACTCTTGGAGGAGTGTGGCAAACTTGCAGTTTTGGAGCAATAAGGAAAAGGAAGAGAAGGAAAGCGCAAGAGAACACTGGGATCAGCAGCGACAATGGGTTTTTCTTGCAGTTACCGAGTTGCATGTATGTTTTCCTCACTAGATTTGGCATGCATGGAATATGCATGTGGCTTATTGGTCATGCTCTATCATTGGCATAGAGGTTTTCCTGGACTGGCTGTTGATTTTCCTAGCCTTCCCATTTCCTGGATAGCCATGGCTAGATAGCCATGGTTTTGTGGGTTCATTTCTTTGTTTTTCTACTTCATCCTCATGTTTCCTTTAGCTTGGGTTGAGTTAATAGTTCTTGTAGCCTTGGTTGGACAAACACTCCAGAGCCCTATATCAGATGTGTGTTGAGTTACTAGTCCTGGAGCCTTCGTTGGAAAAATGCTCTAGAGCCCTTGGTGGGTTGAGTTACTAGTCCTAGAGCCCTGGAAGGCTTGGGTAGAGACCAATTTGATGATGGTTTTTTGATGTCTAGCTATGAGGTGGAATCACTATTTGATGGGTTGAGGTGGTTTGGCCTCTAGAAGCCCTAGATGGTTTTGATTAATGTGTTTTATGAGATCCCTCATTCATGCTTGGAATATGGCACGGGGGTGGTTGGATGAAGAGAGATTTAGCTTAGCCATGTCTACAGTCGGGTGGTTCCTGGAAGTCCCACAACTGATTGGCCCTTGCATTATTAATATGAGGTTATTTCTCCTTGTTATTTCATGAGTATTATATTGTTTTATATGTGTATTATATGACTGGTGTTTCCTTGGTATTTTTGTTGTTATTATGTTGATTATAAACATGTATTATGACAGTGGCTATGTATGGCTCTCATCATGATTTTACTTGTAAATGAATGAATAGTGTATCTATAGCCTAATGGATGAAATTACAGCTCAGGTGTTGAGGCATCATTTCTTCTTAGCAATTCTCAGATGAGTATGAGACCCATATGCTCAAATCTATTGTTTAAACCTGTAGATTACATATTTGTGACATGTTTGATGAAATGCATATCATAGCTAGTAGGGGTCTAGTCAAGCCCTTGTTCAAGTAACTACATTTGTTTCCTTATTTTGTTGTTATCCAAATCTAAAAGTGTCATTGAGTTCTGGGCAATGACCTAGGATCTGGGCCTAAAAAAAGTGGCTCAAATCTTGGAGACATAGGCACAACACTAAGCAAAAAATTCCCTGGCATGCGTGTGACACAAGCATAGCATCTAGGGGTTTAATGGTCTAAAAACTCAGTTGATCTCAGGGGATGGGTACCTAAGTGGTTGGGATGGAACCTGGGAGTTATATTATTGATGTGGAAGGTTTGTATGGTGTGTGCAACAACCTCCTCCCACATCTACCCAAGCAACAGTCCAGCCGAAGTAAACATGTGACGAGGGGCTACTATGATATGATTCAACCTCGTAGGTAACCTTAAGGAAATAGAATTGATAGAAACACAACACACAGACCTCCCTTAGGTGCCTCAAGACCCCCGGGAGCTAATCCACCACTCCATGTACCCAACCCCTGAGTTAACCTAGCATTTAGATGAATTAAACCTAAAGTCGCTCCCATGACAAGGCATGCATGAAAATGTAACCCTATAGTCGCTCTCACAGGCTTTCCTACCAGTGACCAAAGACCCAATTTGTTAGTGCTATGCCAGCGACTCTGGGATTTGAGCCAATTTTTCAGGCCCAAAGCCCGGGTCACTGCCCAGAATTGAACCATCTCTTCAAATCAGTAAAATAACATGGGAATGACAGTACTAAAGAAAATACTTGTTCAAGACCTTGACAGGACCCCTACTAGCCATGACAAACATTTCGTCAAACAGATTGCAATTGTGTAATCTACAGGTGTAAATAACATATTAGATCATAGAGGTCTTATAGTTATTTCAGATTCGCTATGAAGCATTGTCTCCTTATCACATTAGCTATCATTTCATCCATTACTTCATAGATACATTGATCATTCAATTACAAGTAAAAACATGGTTAAATCCATACATAGTTGTTGTCATAAAATGTATACATAACCAGAATAATAGGCACAGAAATATCAATGAAATCATAGCCATATGTTGAGATTGCAACAAGATGATGGAGCTTAGTGAAAAGAGTCGCCTTCACTAAGTGGGCCCGCAGGCTATTTTTGGCGCAAGTCTATTTTTAGACTATGTCTATTTTTAGACATATGGATTATGTCTATGGATTGCAGGTTGCTGTTTATGGATGATTGATCAAGTTGGGAAAAATAGATGGACTTCTATTTTTGATGAAAGTGTGAGTGATCAAGTCTATTTTTAGACTGGCTGTCAAAAATAGAAAAGT
>APFE031240311.1:4322-25009 GCA_000404065.3 Pinus taeda | reverse complement strand
ACAACACACGACAATTTTTTAAGTAACCAAAATGGAGACATCGCCATATATTGGTAGACAATTTATCTAGAATAGTTGGCCACACAAAGAATTTATTTAGTGGTGAAATCCTAGTTTTCCTAAATTCCCGAACGATAATAACTCATTAGCTAAAGAAAAGGGAGAACCTATAGAGTTATTATTTTGAAGCATGCTCCAATTTTTAAGTTGAATCCATGATCACAATGCTAATTTTACCATGGACTTCAATATTCTCACGATGTTGCTCCACTATCCTTGAGTGTCCATAGCCCTCATGAATCCATCCTAGCATCACTAGACTTATTTCACTGGTAGGAGCATGCATATCCTTGATGAATTTATTTACATTTCCTTAAAAATTATAAACTTACTTTACTAACACCTTATTTTAAAATAATGCTTTAGAAATTATGGGATGAGGAAGTAGTGGCTCCTCTAGGATGTTAGGCATGATCCTTACAAGAATTGATCAATCATTAGTAGGGTATAGAGATATCCCTTCAACTATTACTTGTAAGCTGCAAACATTTGTCTTGTCTTATTTCATAAGTTTAGATGATATTAGTGTGAGTAAATGGAATAGTTTTAAACAACTAGTGCATTGACCGACAAAATGTGTATTAGTGTACTAAGGTGACTCAGTCTCCTTGATAGTTTTAAGTTCCACCATATGTATGGACATTTTAAAATGATATTTGCAAGTTTCGTTCATACTTTGTTCCTCTCTACTTATAATGAAGCAATGCATAACAAATTTTCATGACTTAATGAGTGTGCCATAAGTTGACACTCGAAAAAATTAAATTTATTATTTTTTTATCAAAGGACATTTAGACACCTCTTTCAAAATTCAAAGCATCTCAAAATCTTGAATTTAAACAAAATTTGAAAATTAGTTTGTAGTGTATAGTATTATTTAAAGGCACTAACAATTTTAGGGAAAAAAATATTGAATTGAAAACTATTCACGCATTTTGTTGGAAAAACACTATTCCAAAAACAAAATAAATTCCTCTACATAACTTTTTGGAAATAATGCACCAAAGGAAATCAAATAATGATGTAAAGCTGGGAAAAATTCATTTCTATGCAAAATTCCAAAAGAATGGTTTTCTAACTAAGCTTAAGTAGTTGGCTAAAACATTATAGGTTTCAATACCTCTGGTTGATATCAAATCTCGCTTAACACTACACTTCTCTGTTTCATATTTGACATATCAACCCCTAAGCTCAAACCCAATCTCAAACTTATGTTATCCTGAGTCTCAATATACTAAATTTTGGGGACAAACATTGATCAAGTTATGAATAGAGTCGAGCAAAGGAACTTACCATATTTTTTAAACTTTCCCTTAAACTTGTTTTAAGTTAATTTTTATGTTTATATGTGCGATTGGGCGCAACATTTTTCAATACATATATTTTAGTATTTGATGTGAATTTATGATAAAATATTATAAAATAACATGTTTTAAAATGGGCAAGTTTGTTGGTGATTACAATAATAGACAAATATTGTATTAATACACATTTTTACCATTTTTTCCAAATTTGAATTTCCACTTCAACTATTGAAGCATTTATATGGATTTGAGATCACTAATCAATCATCAAATATATGGAAAATGTCTTGGAGCTTTTGAAGAGATTAGTTGTGAGTTGTTACTAAATATCTTGAATATATTATTTACTCAATAATTATTAGCAAATTGTTATAATCAAAGATAAACTTGTGGATATTCATTTAATATTTGTTATTTCAATTTCAAGTAAATTTTATGAATAAATAAGCATTTCTTCCCATTTCAAAGAGAACTCTTGGAGCATATGTCCATGTTATGATGTAATAGAATAAAACTTCTTAATATTTCCTTTTACATAGATCATGATTCTCTATCTTTAGATGTAGTATGTTTTGATTTAATTTATGCTGTTATAGTTAATTTGTTGTTTTCATCTTTGGAGATTGAGCTCATTCCAATATATCATGGGGGGTATTTATTTCATTTAATATTGTTAGGAATTATTAAGTTTACTTTGATTCATGAATTGTGGTGTGTTTAACTTCAATAGTTAAAATATTGAAGATTGAATACATAAATACAATTTGATTTATGACATTTGAGGATAGAGTGAAAAAAAGTTAAGTAACATTTTGTATTTACAATATGTTTTGACACCATCATAAAACAATTCTTAAAGGAAATGAATTTTCTCTTATTTTGTAAAAGGTTGAGTAGTAATAAGCCTATTAAAAGGTATACAACCAGACTAATTTTTTAGATCTACTACCAACTTTATTTTTTTCTCCCTTTGAAATTCTATTTATTCTAATGCCAATTCTAGACTAAAAAGTTGATTCAATACTATTGGAAGTGTTTTGAAACTAATATATTTACTAAATTCTTACATTATTATTGGATGACAATATAATTTAATGTAAGCACATAGTGACTATAGCATGTAGGAGTCCCAAGCATTTAAAAAACTTGATATAACTCACAATAACACCTAAGAATTGCTCAAATGACAATATAGTTTAACATAAGCACATAGTGACTATAGCATATAGGATTCTGAACTATTTCAAAAACTTGATATAACTCAAAATAACACCTAATAATTGAGCTGAATCAGATCCATGAAGAATAATCAAAGTACCATCACTGTATCAGATTGAGACAAACTTCGAATTCTAGAGCACAGAGCGATAAAAAAAACCTCTAAACAATGGTAGTTGGCAGCTAGCGTTGAACGACGAGGACCTTAGCCAAAGCACGCTGACCGAGGCCCATGGAGACTATGCAAGAGGCGAAAGTGGCGCCTGGGAAGCCCAGATTGGGAAAAGGAGGCAGTTTCTAATGCATGATTTGTGCTTAGCATGCATCGTTGGGCAAAACCCCTTGAAATGGAAAGGCCCCCAAGCACTCGGTTGCATGGAAGTCTGAAAATTGTGGGGAAAAGTGCAAAAGGCTAAAGGCGGGACCCGCGCTCCAAAACTGGTGGTATATTGGGGGAACCCTTGGGCAGTAAGTGGATTTGGAGAAAAATGAGCGATTCCACTCACCGCCCGACATGTGGCAAGCGGAGGAGAGAGAAAATTGCCGCTCATCGCATGCTAACAGTTGACCATGTTAACTTTGCCAAATGAGTGAATGGCGTCAAATTTGGAGGCTCCAGATCTAATGATTGAGAATGCACTTGATGAATGAACCCGGATTTGACAGGGGAATAGGCCGAGATCTATAAGGATTTTAGGTCTGATTTGACTGCCGAGGTGGTGGATGACTCATTCCGTGATGTAATCGAAGAACTGAACCAACGAGGAAGAGTTGGCACAGTTCGCAAGAGGACAAGTGGCCACTCCCTATGAGCCGATGACCATGACACCGAGACAGCGAATTCCAAGCGAACAAAAACAGGTGATCCAATGGAGGAAGAAGGGGAATCAAACATTCGTGAGATCGATTGGCTTTAAAGCCATAAAGAGAAAACGCAGAAGACACCAAAGATGGGGAAAAGAGAAGAAAAGGAAGAAGACATAGAAGAAAAGATAGTGAAGCAAAAAGCAGAAAGGCAGAGGGCTGAGCTGACCACAGGCAACGTCGAGAACCAGAGAGCTTAAGAGGTTCAATTCATCCCTGAGAGGATCTGTCAGGACTGAGCACCACATTGGGCTCCTTCCATTAAATAGTAGAAAGGTCAAGATCTCGTAAGGAAAAGAGTGTATGCACTCTAGTGGCTTGGGGAATCCAAGAACCACCCTGCCAAGAAATTCTGTTTCAGGAGACTCAGATTGAGCTCCTCATTGTAATTCTCTACTTAAAGACACAATAAAATAAGGCCACCACTGAAAGTTGGATTGGAGACGTAGCCCTGCAGGATAGGGTGAACTCCTTATTAATTGTTGTGTTCTTGTATTGGCTTACTGTATTTCTTTGTTGTTTTCCATTTCCCAGTGTCTGTGTATTTTGCAACATAATCAATCCGTTGCCTAAAATAACATAGACACACACCGGTATATGAGTCTGTAATACCTTCATTCAACAATTAACTAACTGAGGTCACTAAAGGGTGATTTCCAGATCAAGTGGTATCAGAGCTTTAGGCTGTAAGGTTAGACAAGCTTGTCTTGGTTTAGCTGTGAATGCTCACTAGATCAAAGCTCAAATTAGGAGAAGGAGAGTCGGTAGAAACTAATCCTGAAATTGGGAGAGTCTATCCTCAGAAGACAATGTCAGAGGATGGTCCTATGGGTCCAGACCCTCAATTCATAGAAAATGTTCTAGCCATAAAGTCTATGGTAGAAGAAATGTATCAGGACTTTAGAAAACACAAGGATGAAGATTCATCAGGCTCTAAAAAAGACAAAGGAGAATATGAATCAAATTTCCATGACCACTCAAAAGGAAAAGGGAAAGAGAAAAGCTTTCTCAGACCTCCTAATAGCCCTGTACATAACAAGAAAGCATCTTTGATCAAGCTAGATGTTAAATTTGATTTTCCTATATATGATGGAGAGATAAATGCAAAAAAGCTGGACAATTGGATTAGACAAATTGATGCTTACTGCAGAGTACAAAACATCGACTCAGACAAGAGCAATATTTAGCTGGCAAGCCTACACCTAGGAGGCACTGCCTTAGTTTGGTGGGAAGGCAGAACCCAAGCTGACCTGAAAAGACATGGTAATATTATCTATGTCTGCAGCAAATTTGTTTCTGCAATCAAAAATCAGTTCTATCCATTAGCCTACATGCAACAAGCCATGATGAGTTGGCAAACTCTTCGGCAGTTGAAAGGGAAAAGTGTGCAAGGGTACACTCAAGAATTTAGAAAGAGAGCATTGATTCTAAGAATCTCATTAGACTCACTAGAGACTCTGTTGAAGTACATTGGTGGTCTACACAGCTACATGAGGCATACCATCCTCATGTTTAGTTCCACTAGTATAGATGAGGTATCTGTACAAGCTACTCATCTAGAAGCTAGAGGAAAGAACAGAAATCCAGAATTTGGGGGAAGCATCCCAACCCACTGCAAGCAAGAGCAAGGAGAAAAGAAAGCAGAAGTGGAAAGCAAGGAAGGCTAACACTGCATAGAAAAGAAAGGCTTCACACACTCACTATAAAAAGGATGGGCATGATGATGAGCATTGTTGGATTCTGCATTCTGAGCTGAGACCCAAGAAATTCGAGGGCAAGAAGAAGAAGATTGCTGCAGCTATTGAAAAAGATTTGGGGTCAGACTCGGGAGATGAAACAACCAATGCAACCATAGGTATAAAAGGTAAGAATTCTGAAGCATCTACTAGTAATTATGCACAATCTATTACTGATGAAGAAAATGAGAGGAAAAGATGTGAGCTTTTCCATATTCGAGTTATTTACAAACATCAAAAGATTGATACTTTGTTTAATAGTGGCTCACAAGTAAATTTAATTTTTGAAGCAATTGTAAAGAAATTGGGATTATCAACTACACCTCACAAGATACCATACCCATTAGGATGGTTGAATGATAAGAAACAACTACAAGTGACTAGACAGTGCAAAATCAAGTTTTCTTTTGGGTCAGCATTTGTAGATGAGGTTGAGTTAGACATAATTCCTTTGGATATATGTGGAATTGTTTTAGGAAGTCCTTATTTGTATGATAAAAAAGCTATTTTCTATAGAGCTAGGAACAATTATCTACTTGTTAAATATGGAATCGAATACTTTGTAAGAGCTCATAAGCTCAAGAATAATTATACTCTCATAAACTCAGGGTAGATGAAAAGAATGATAAATTCACACAAACAATTATTTCTCATTGTTGTAAAGGATTTCTGATGGTTGTAAAGGAAAAGAAACCTGATAAAACCAATGTATTTGAGGTCTGTAATGCTAAACAACAAGCTGATTTAGAAAACGTTGTTTCAGATTATGATATCTTGTTTCAAGAACCTAAAGGTCTGCCACCCAAAAAGGAAAGAGTACATGATATTATTTTGTAGCAAGATGCTCCTTTGCCTAACATTGGAATGTATAGGTTGTCTGCTTTAGAGAATGCTGAAATGAAGAAGCAGGTGTAGGAGTTGCTCGAGAAGGGGTTCATCAGGCCTAGCACATCACCATTTGGGTCACCAATCGTTTTGGTGAGAAACAAAGATGGCTTGTGGAGAATGTGCATTGACTTCTGAGCATTGAATAAGATAACAATCAAAAATCATTATCCCCTTCCTCACATAGATGATCTTTTAGATCAATTGAAGGAAGTTGTTTATTTCACCAAGCTAGACTTGCATAGTGGATACCATCAGGTTAGAGTTGCAGAGCAAGATGCATGGAAGACTTCTTTCAAAACAAAGCAGGGATTGTATGAAGTGGTTGGTTATGCCTTTCGGGTTAACTAATGCTCCTGCTACTTTCATGAGATTAATGAATGATGTACTCAGAGCTTTTTCTGATGATTTTGTTATTGTGTATTTGGATGACATTCTGATTTTTAGTAAAACATGGGAAGAAAACTTAAAGCATGTTAAGTAGACACTAGATGTTTTGAAAAGAGAAAAACTTCATGTTAAACTCTCAAAATTTGAATTTGGAAAAACATCTTTAAATTATTTGGGTCATATAGTAAGTGGTGGTGAATTGAAGATAGATCCCTCTAAAGTGGCAGTCATTATAAATTGGCCTAAACCCAAGTCTGCTACAGAAGTGAGAAGCTTCTTAGGGACAACAAAATATTGGAGGAAGTTCATTTCTAAATTTTCCTCAATTGCAACTCCCTTACATGCTTTAATAGGATTTAACAAGGTGTTTCAGTGGGGAGGCAAACATCAGAAAGCCTTTGACACATTGACAGAAAAGATTAGTACAACAACTATACTAGCACTGCCTAATCTGAAAAGACCATTTGAGATCCAAACATAAGCCAGTGACTATGCCATGGGAGTAGTGTTGACACAGCATGGTAAACCCATATGTTATCATTCTGAGACATTTAATCCTACAGTAGTTAACTATCCTACATATGATAAAGAATTGTATGCATTAGTTCAGAGTGTGAAAAAGTGGAAACATTACTTAATGGGCAAAGAGACAGTAATACATACCGATCATCAACCACTTCAATATCTACACTCCAAAACTAAGTTGCGGAAATCAAGACACTATAGATGGATGGGTTTTCTACAACAGTTTCATTTAGTCATTAGATATAAAAAGGGCATACACAATAAAGTTGCAGACATGTTATCTAGACACATTATAAATGCATCTACTATACTTAAGCATAATTCTGTGTTACATGAGAGTTACATTGAACAATATGCTCAAGATATAGATTTCAAAGATGTATATGAAACTTTAAGTCAAGGAAAAAGAGTAGAAGAATTGGATTATCATGTAAAGGATAGACTCTTATACCATTGTCAGAAACTCTGCATTCCACAAACTGAGAGAGTAAAGACAATTAGAGAAGCACACACTTCTCTGATATCAGGTCACTTTGGGTTAAGTAAAACAGTTGCACAGCTACAAAGATTTTGTTATTGGCCAAACATGAATGAGACAGATTCTAGATATGTAAGAGGGTGTACTATGTGTGCTAAAAGAAAGCCCAACAACAAAAAAATAGGCTTGTACGCTCCATTATCAGTACCTTCTCACCCTTGGGAAAGTGTTTCCATGGATTTTGTTGGAGGACTACCTAAATCTAGGAAAGGTCATGATTATATATATGTTGTAGTGGATAGGTTCAACAAAATTTGTATTTTGATACCTTGTAATAAACATCTTACAGCTGAACAAACTGTAAAATTGTTCTTTGAACATTTACGGGTTCATTTTGGACTACCCACTTCCATTGTTCCTAATCGAGACACTCGATTTGTGGGGAGGTTTTGGTCAAGTCTGTGGGAACTGATGGACACCAAACTGAAGAAAATCACCGCTTTCCATCGACAAACTGATGGCCAGATAGAAGTAGATAATAGGGCAGTGATCCAGTTACTCAGACAATATTGCCGTAAACATCCTAAGCTTTGGGATGAACATTTGTGTTATGTGCAACATGCTTACAATAGAGCAAAACATTCTTCAACATAGAGATCTCCTTTTGAGACATGTTTTGGTTTCACCCCAAGATATCCTTTGGATTTTGTCTTTGGTAAAGATACCATGGTTGAGGGACATA
The DNA here is from genome assembly GCA_000404065.3 of Pinus taeda. Lineage (NCBI taxonomy): Eukaryota > Viridiplantae > Streptophyta > Pinopsida > Pinales > Pinaceae > Pinus > Pinus taeda. The sequence goes on along the minus strand of APFE031240311.1, from coordinate 16,807 downwards.
GTGATGTGGATAAGGAAACTAGCTTCATTGGACAAATCCAGGAGATCCACTAGGTAGTACAGGAACACCTGGAAAAGAGCCAAGCCAAATACAAGGCTAGGCATGACAAGCATTGGATGCAGCATAGTTTCCAAGTTGGGGACCAAGTCTAGTTGTATATTAGTAAGGACAAGATGCAAGGTGAAGGTAAAAAGCTAAAGCCTATCGGGTATGGACTTTTCAAAATACTTGAGAAGATTGGTGAAAATGCTTTTCGCCTTGATCTACCAGCTTGCATGCACATCTACTCAATTGTAAATGCAGATTGGTTGAGATTGTTTGAACCCTCTCTAATTGAGGATCCCGAAGAGCAGAGTCAATTGCCTTCTATTGATGACCTTCTACCTGAATATCTTAATGAATTGCAGGAAGACACAGTTATGGACAGGAAGGTGAGGATGACACGCATAGGAGATGTTGACTACCTCAGAGTAGGGCTGAAGGGTTCAAAGCCAAGCAGTGCAAAGTGGATTAAGATTGGACAAGTGAGACAATAGTACCCTCACTTAGTCGATGCTTGAAAACCAACTTTTGGTGGTCCAAAAGATTTTTTAGTGCGAAGGTCATGATCCAAATTGGATCCATGAAGAATAATCAAAGTACCATGACTGTATCAGATCGGGACAAACTTAGAATTCAAGAGCACATAGCAATCAGAAAAACCTCTAAATAGTGGCAGTTGGTAGCCAACATGGAACGATGAGGACCTCAGTCAAAGTGCACTGGATAAATCCCATGGAGACTGTGCAGGAGGTGAAACTAGCACCTGGGAAGCCCAGATCAGGAAAAGGAGGCAGTTTCTGATCGCGCATCGATGGGCAAAACCCCTTGAAATGGAAAGGAATCGAAGCACTCAGTCGCATGGAAGCCGAAAAATCATGGGGAAAAGCGCAGAAGGCTAAAGGTGGGACCCGCGCCCCAAAACTGATGGTATATCAGGGGCACCCTTGGGCGGTAAGCGAATTTGGAGAAAAACGAGCGATTCCACTCAGCGCCCAATGCATGGCAAGCGGAGGAGAGAGAAAAAAATCGCTCATCACATGCTAATGGTCGAGCAAGTCAGCCGCACGAAATGAGCGAATTGCGTCGGATCTGAAGGCTCCAGATCTAACAGCTGAGAATGTGCCCGATGAAAAAACTCAGATTTAATAGGGGAATAAGTCGAGATCTATAAGGATTTGAGGTCCGATTTGACTGCCGAGGTGGCAAATGACTCATTCCGTGATGTAACTGAAGACCTGAACTGACGAGGAAGAGCTGGTGCAGTTCACAAGAGGACAAGCAGCCACTCCCTATGAGCCAATGACCATGACACAGAGATAGGGAATTCCAAGTGAATAGCAGCAGGCGATTCGATAGAGGAAGAAGGGGAATCAAACAGTCGTGAGATTGATTGGCTTTAAAGCCATAAATAGACAAAGTAGAAGACATCAAAGATGGGGAAAGAGAAGAAAAGGAAGAAGACAGAGAAGCAAAAAGCAGAAAGACAGAGGGCCAAACTGACCATAGGCAGCGTCGAGCACTAGAGAGCTTGAGAGGTTCAAGCCATCCCTAAGAGGATCTGTCAATATTGAGCACCACATTAGGCTCCTTCCATTAAATACCAAAAAGGTTAAGAGCTAATAAGGAAAAGAGTATGTGCACTCTAGTGGCTTGGGGAATCCAAGAACCACCCTACCGAGTAATTCTATTTCAGGAGACTCAGATTGAGCTCCTCATTGTAACTCTCTGTTTAAAGACACGATAAAAGAAGGCCAGCACTAAAAGTTGGACCAGAGACATAAACTTGGAGGATAGGGTGAACTCCTTATTAATTGTTGTGTTTGTGTATTTTCTTACTGTATTTCTCTGTTGTTTTCCATTTCCCAGTGTTTGTGTATTTTTCAATCTGATCGATCCATTGCCTAAAATAACATAGACACACACCAGCACATGAGTTTGTAATACCTTCATTCAACAATTAACTAACTGAGGTCATTAAAGGGTGATTTCCAGATCAATAATTCCTCAAAAATACTTTTCTTGAACAACTTAAGTTTTTGTGCAATGTTATTAAGATATATTGACACATATTGCTATTTGTAAGAAGGTTATCTCATTAAATCATTATCTAAGGATATGGGTAGTAATAAATCATATAGGAAAACTTTTGAAATCAAAAGAAATGGATTTTGAATCATCTCTAATCTAATAAGAAAGCATGTGGGAAAAATTTATCAATAAGTTTATTTGTTAATTTATTGTTTTTCTTAGAACAAGCATATCTTTATTCTTTTATCAAACTAAAATATTAACTTGATTAATGATACATACCTAGTTTATTGTAGTTGTATTTAATTTAAGCTTCCAGATTCTAGTTACTTTCACTCAATATATATGTTGATCTTGTCACAAGTTATTCTTGTAATCATTAGTACATGTTTACATGGGTTTGTCATAACTAAGCTTATAATTTTTTGTTGTTTTCAACTGGCATGAGGGTCCATCCTTTTTTATTGTTCTTGATGTCATTAATACCTAGATAGGGATATCGATGCCTATTAAATTATTAGGAAAATCCTAGTCATTCAAACCCAAATAAAAATCTTACAAGAAACATCAATAAAATTGCATACAATAATGGATAAACCTAAAATTAGACAATTACTCCCTTTGAATGCCAAGTTTTGAATATATTTCAACTACTCAAGAATTTAAATCAATCGTATTCTAGGCTTTATACTTTTGCTATAGAAAATACTTTTATAATTGTTAGATAACCATCAACCATATTGGAGGAGCTATTGCATAGAGTTCTTAATTTCTCCTCAGGTTTAAGTAGATTTGACTTTCTACAAACTGTGCATATAACAAGGGGGTCCATCGCTAGGCTCTCAATAGAAGGGAGAATCATAAAATAATTCTTCTTAGGCCAGAGAGGATAGGTGCATTTCCTCTCCTGAAAACAATGGAAGAGGAATATGAAGGGGAGTGCGATAGGGCAGGGAAGAGGGATTTATGGATAGAGAGATCCACAAGAGTCTAGGAGAGTCAATCTAGGAGTGGAGATGGAGGAAGAGGTACCAATAGTAGGGTAGGTATGTGTCTGAAGAGAAATAACATGAGAGAATAATCATAGGGCGAGAGGGGATTGTTTACTTATTGGTTGGAAGGTTGCCAAATAAAACCTATGATAGAGAGTTTCACATACTTGAACCTATAGAGATCCCCTTTGAGTGAGGAGTTCTTCAAACCTTATTTATGGGAGAGAATTGTTGTAGTGAAATGTTCTAATCCACTCTGTAGGGCCCCATTTGGGTCAATCTTACTAAATGTGTTCAACTTCGTGACAAAAATGACATCTAAAGAGAATCTTTGAGTGATCCAATTTTTGTACCTATACTAACCATCTAAGGAAATATCCACATTAGCAATGAGACTTTCATGGATGCATACATCCAATTTGATTTAGGTGTTTTTGTGCTCCTCCACCTTCGGCCACATAAACAAAAGCATTGCAAGGTAAAACAAAACTAACACTCACTAGATTTGTTTCCAACATAGACACAAGCATTGTAAGGTAAAATGAATATAGTGTAAGAAAAAACACAATAAAAATAATTGTAGGGTAAAAAATCTAGTGAGTTTTAGATTTTTTTCGAACACACAAAAGAAATGCAAAGTAAAACAAATTTAGTGCGTGTTAGATTTGATTCTAGCACAAACACAAGTATTTTAGGAAAAACAAATCTAGCACATGGTAGATTTGTTTCCAGCACAAACACAAGCATTGTAGGGTAAAACAAATCCATCACCCACTTGATCTATTTTTAGCACCAACACTAGCATTGTAAGGTAAAACAAATTTAGCACCAACTAAATTTGTAACACAAACAAATACAAAGGTGTTGCATGTTAAAACATATCTAGCATGTGTTAGATTTGTTTTTATGACAAATAAAAGAATTGTAGATTAAATCAATTCTAACATATGTTATATTTGTTTCTAGCACAAAAGAAAGCATTGTAGGGTAAAAAAAATCTAGGGGTTAAATAAATAAAAATATTGTAACGTAAAACAAATCTAGTGTAGGCATAAACACAAACAAAAGCGTTGCGGCTAAAACAAATCTAGTGCTAGGATTTTTTCTAGCACAAACACCAACATTGCAAAGTAAAACAAATGTAACATGTGCTAAATTTCCTTTTAGCATAAACACAAACATTATAACATAAAAAAATATAGTAAGTTTTAGATTTCTTTGTTGCCCAAATAAAAGCATTGCAAGGTAAAACAAATCTAGCATGTGCTATTTGTTTATAGAGCAAACATGAGCATTACATGGTAAAAAAATCTAGAGTGCGCTAGATTTATTTTTAGCACAAACATAAGCATTGCAGGGTAAAACAAATCTAACGCTAGCTACATTTGTTTATAGTGCAAAAACAACCAGTGTGAGGTAAACCAAATTTATTGTAAGAAAAAATAAAGAAGCATTGTAGGGTAAAACAAAAGCACAGAAACAAGCATTGCAAGTTAAGACAAATATCGTGCATGTTAGATTTGTTTTTAGTACAAATAAAAGCATTACAGGGTAAAACAAATTTAGTGCATGCTAGATTTGTTACTAGCAAAATCCAACATTAGAGAAATTTTGAGGTCTAAAATGGCCCTCCAAAGAAAAAGTACAACTAAAATAACATTTATAAGAACCAATAGGATTCACGATGATGATGTCAACTATTGGGGATGATTCACCATTTTTGGAGTAAAAAAGTAAAAAGATTAAAAAATAATAAAATAATATAACTACTTTTTTAACTTGTATGTTCAACCTATATGCTTAAGGTTTTACTCAAATTTCAAGCAGGAGTACTTTTTGGATGAAGAATTTAATTCCTCATCTAAGGAATACCCATGTTGCAAACTTTTGATGGACCTTGCTACACGAAAAATAAGAAATACATGAGAAGTTGTGATTGCAATAACATTTTTCATGTATTTCTCATTTTTCATTTAGTAGGGTCCATCGAAACTATGCAACATGGGTAATCATTAGACGGGGAATCCAATTATGTATCCAACGAGTGTTATTGCTCGAAATTTGAGTAAACGCACAGGGAGATAAGTTGAAAATATGAGTTGAAAAAATAGGCCTTTTTTTTGTTCTTCCTCTAAAATTTGATGATATAGTGTAATGTTATTTTATTATTTCCACTATTACTTTATAATTTTCTTCGGAGGCCTATTTTAAACTTCAAAATTCCTCTAATGAGCATTACAAGGTTAAAACAAATCTAGCGCGCATTAGATTTATTTCTAACAAAAATAAAACATTGCATCGTAAAAAAATGTAGTATGCACTAGATTTCTCTCTAGCACAAACACATACATTGTAGGGTAGAACAAATCTAGTGGTGGCTAGATTCATTTCTATCATAATCACAAGCATTACATGGTAAAGCAACTTTTTTACATGTTAGATTTTTTTTTTCTAGAACAATCTCAAACATTCACTACAACACAAAGGGGGGTTTTGGGACAATATTTAAGTAAATTTTTTAGTAAATTGTCTTAACTTGAGACAAAAGAAAACTTGTGTATTGTCTCAAATATTGTCTTTAAGTGGGTGTCTCAAATTAAATTGTTTTAAAATATTGTCTCTATAGAGACAATATATAACACAAACCTTTTTGTCTCCATAGAGACAATTTCATCTTCACTTTTGACTCTTGAGAGACAATTTCATTTTTGTCTCTCTGGAGACAATAGTTGAGATTAAAGACATATTGTCTTTAAGGAAACAATGTCTTTGATCCTAACTATTGTCTCTCAAGAGACAATAAAAAAATTACATTCAAAGACAATACAACATCAATTTTGTCTCTTTAAAGACAATATAAAATAATGAATCTAGAAAAATATCTCACCATTGAAATAAACCAACATTAAAAGTATTTAATTAAAAATAAACTACAATACCATTGATTAATTCATATTAGGACACAGTGGAATCGAACCACCAACCTCCTCCTTATAAAGCAGGTACTCTTCCATTGAGCTAGTGTTAAACAGACATGGTGAACGAGAAACAATAGGAAGATAAAGCTTGCATTGCATTTTTTTATTAACAATCTGATATACATTTATAGTACATTTGGTGACCGTTGGGATTCACATCCCAAGGTCTCTTGGACTGCTTTGTCCATTCGGCTTACACGCTAACCCTTTAGGATTAGGTGTCCAACATTCCCCCCCTTAATCCGAAGGGTTATGTATGAGTCCAAGAAGAGAGCTGTAATACAAAATGTACAAATATGCATGGCAGCACTAGGCTGAATGTGCTCTATGAAATTTTGGTATAAAGGGCGGTGATTTAAGGATGGCCACCAACACTGGAACGCTTAGTGCAGTTCCCGGAACTCTTCCAAAACTGGCAAGAAAGCTGAAGTTTTCTGCTAGAGGAAGTGATCCTATTGTTTTAAAGAGGGAAAACCTTCAATCGTAAAAGGGAGGTCTCACCCCACATAAAAGGTAAAACTTCAACTGAACAGGGAAGTCTCAAACCTGTGATGGTTTAAGGATGACCAACAACTCTGGAATGCTTATGCAATTCCTGGAACTTTCCAAAGTGGCAAGAAGCTGGAGTCTTCTACTAGAGGAAGTGTTCTCAATTTTGTTCTCCGGAACTCTTCCAAAACTGGCAAGAAGCTGAAGTCTTCTGCTAGAGGAAGTGTCCCAGATCACCAACTGAAGGCATGTTCAGGCATCTTTGTCTCTGGCTACAACTCTGAAACTGGTGTGGCAGGTTGTGGCTCAGGCTCGCTTGATGTGGCTTTGAAGGTTGTAGATGACCATCATTTCCCCCCCTGCCAGATACAAGGTGAGAAGATGGAGAAAATTCAACTGCAAGAGTGTTCAATATTCCGAAACAAGTTCTGACATGTGTTTGAAATATCTTCTTGGCTGTTGATGCCCATTGCCAAGAAGTGATCCATCCTAGATGAATCTTTGTTCTTGCAAGACATTTGTTGCTGAAGCATCTGTGTGAAGAATGGCTAGTTTTATGACAGTGCTTACATGGATGAAGATCAAAACAGTGATCTTTCAGATGGCCAACTAGGTCACAGTGTTGGCATTTCACGATCTGTTGTTGTTGTTGCTGTGGAAGAGGAGCAGAGTCTGGAACAGCTGACGCTGAACTATCATGAGGAGCAGGTGAACTGTCATGAATGAATCCAGTACTCTGAAACTGAATGGGCTTGGCATAGTCTGGAATATGAAAGGACAAGTCCTTGTCATATCCAAGACCAGTTCTGTGCTTGTTTTGGACAAGTTGTTCCCAAGGTTTGATGATGGGCTTGGGAAGTGCAGACTGAGTTTCTGCATCTGCATGTACAATTGCTGCTTTATTTGAATGAACAGGAACATTATTGATTTGCTGTTTATGGGAGTTTGTTTCAATCTTCTGAACAGAAACAGGTTCAGAAAGATGACTCCATTGCTGTAGTTCTTCTTGCTGTAGCTGAGTTTCAAGCTGCAAAAAATCAATTTTCTCTTGTGCATTTTGTAGGCAGACTTGAATGTCTATGAGAGAAACTTTGCTGACTTTTAATGTATCATGATTAGTAGAATGCATCAAAGTTTTCAAGAATTCTAATACTTCAGTAATTGTAGCCATTTTTCTTCAATGTCACTTAAAAAACTGATCACAACTATCAACCAGTGAAGAAGAAGCAACAATCATTCACAATTCAATGTCATGCAAACTTGCTATCAAAACTTTAATAGTTATAACACTGTTATGGACAGGACTTGAATGCTCATATGCCTTGACTATGGTACAAATCAGTGTTCTCTGATCTTGCCACTCTCTTTACTAGTGATTGCACTACTGAAGACGATATAATGACCCCTACAAGATGATGGAGCTACCTTAATCTTGTATACCTTAAATTCCAAAACTGTATTTTTGATATAATTCAATCACAAGTATTGAATGCCACTGCACATGAATGATGAAGCACTATGTTGAAGATACAAATGACCATTTCAGTTGTAGGGTACTGTTACAAAACACTGTGAGAAGATTACTTCTAAGTGTAACTGGGAGGCCCTTCTTATTGTACCAAAAAAAATAACCTGCTTATGTCTCAATCAACATATGTGGCATCTTTGTTCTGAAGAACCTTTGTTGCCTATATCTGTTGCCTTATAGTTTCTCATTGACCGAAAGGGATACACCTCTTAGTTTTCTTGGTAAGGTCAGCTTTATTGCAACATGTATATCTTTAGAAAAATTATGCATATAATTAGTTCAGGTGCCAATCTACTTAGCCGCAAGTCTGAAGTCAGATAGGGCCAAAAAAATGAGGATCCTTCCTTTGTTGGTCCTGAAAGGATCTTTCAAATTTACAGACAGATTGCAATTTTCCAAAATGAAAATAATTAGTTGCAATATAAAGGCTGGTTACATAGTAATGGAATTCTGTTCATGGCAATAATCCAACTGAGGTATAGTGCTCAGCCTCATGCTGTAGCTGGCAGTTGTACTTGATATTTCTTTTGTTCGAAGGAGGAAACTAATTATTTGTGATTTTTGTTTCCTATCTAGAGATGGACTCGTATCTGTCAGTTCATGTCATTCTGTTTCTTAATACAGGTTCTAGTACGATTTCTAGTGAGCCGAAGTTGGTCCGAGTGATACCAAATTTGTCGCTCGGATATTTCCCAATTAGTGGATCCTCCTCCATGCCGCATTCTCTTCAATTGAGCATGGGAAATGGCGATAACAGCTCCAATTCCTCCCACGCCTCATCGACAGACCATAACTCTCTTCAGCTTGGCTCCTTTCACCATGACAATGCGAATAACCTTCTCCAAAACCACTTGTCTCAGTCTGGTCCTTCGCTGCAGCTAATGAGTCATTCTGAGAACAGCAGTAATAATGGCAATAATACTATGCATGTGATGGGTGTCAGTGTTAAACGTGAATATAGTCTTCTCAACAACATGACAAGAGTGAAAAGGAGGAGAGACGACTTCTTCCCGCTTGCTTTGAAAACGTGGGTACCCAACAAAACCACACGGTTTGGATAAAACCACGAAAATGCCAAAAAAGATATCACGCGCTTAGACTATTGCCTTTTCTCACCTTTGTCGAATTCATCGCCACCGTCGAACACATCCACGAACCAGATTATAAATTCGTTGAACTTATTCGCCAAAAAATTGAATTCGAATTCTTCATAAAAATCGATTTGGAATACAACGAATTTAAGTCGAATAAATTCAATAAAAATCGATTTAGAATACAACGTATTTAATTCGAATAAATTCAATAAAAATCGATTTGGAATACAACGTATTTAATTCGAATAAATTCAACCACCGGAAAAAAGCTTTGTACGCGACTTGACTGCAAAAATTAATATCTATATTTCATTTCTCATTACATGCAGACCTCCTTCGATTGTCACAACATAGCAGGCTGGTGTATCGAGCAATTTTTGTTTTCTTTGGCTAAGAAACCAAAACGTATCAGGCCTCGAGGCGTTCAGTCTCAGCAGTAGTTCGATCCCCGGTATTGGTCCGAGCTCTCGTAGCGCCGACGCCGCCTTCCTCTCCCTCGGCTCCGGTTACTATAGAAGGGGCCAATACAACCCACTGCCCTTCACGGCCATTTACTTATTTGGAGTTATGTCGCACTGGCATTGCTAGGTATGAATCCACAGTAGCACAACAGGAAACGGCAGACAAATCGGTTGAAAAACATGAGTATCAAGCAGAATCGTGGATGCTTGGAAATCAGAGCATCCTGGAATTTTGACAGGTCATGGCCATTCCAATGTGCGACAGCACACGATGGATTAACCTACGTTTTCAACACACTGGCAATAACATGAAATTCGGGCTTCTAACAACACCAGTCAATGGTATTTTCAGTAAGAAGTCACACTGCTAATACATTCTTTGTAGCACAGAACTAAACTGCTGTACTGAACAGATCTTAAGATTTCCCAACAAAATAGAGCATTTTATGCGTTGAACAGAATTGATTACCAGGTGAGAAGGCTCAGCGTAACAGGCGCGGCGTAACAGAAGGGGCAGCAGACAGCGCCAGCAGAGGAGTGTACGCCTTACACACTTTCAGGCTTCAGGCAGGCAAGCAGGCAGGCATTTTTCTCAGAAGCCTATCACTCAGTAGCATAGGCAGCGTGCAGGCCAGGCGTTTCACTCAGCATCAGATGTGGGACAGAAGGCAGGCAGGAGTTACAAGGTTAAAAATAGAACCTGGGACCTGTGCTTTGGGGAAAACAGGCCACACATCATGGCTCTGATACCATGTTAAACAGACATGGTGAACGAGAAACAATAGGAAGATAAAGCTTGCATTGCATTTTTTATTAACAATCTGATATACATTTATAGTACATTTGGTGACCGTTGGGATTCACATCCCAAGGTCTCTTGGACTTCTTTGTCCATTCGGCTTCCACGCTAACCCTTTAGGATTAGGTGTCCAACAGCTAGCATCCTTTAAAGATTCACAATAAAAATAGCAATAAAAATAATAGCTATTAAAAACAATTTGGTTAAACAAAATAATAATACAATTAAAATTCACTGTTACGAAAATTCAACTCAAAAATAAACACATAAGAAAAAATTAATAAATTAATAAAATAATCTAATGTAGAAAATATTTTAATATTTCATTTTTATTATTTTGCTTTTACTAAAATTACCCAAATAAATATCACTTTTATCAAAATAACTCTATATGTATATTTTATATTTAGATTAGTTTATTAACACAAGATTTATTAAAATTTGGTATTCAAAAGTTAATATATTGTTTCAAATTTGTTATATAAATTCCTAAATATGAGGGACAAATCTATCATATAAATTCCTAAATATAAGCAATCAATTTAGTCATTGATAAAAAAATGAATAAAATTAGTAACATTTGTTTTAACAATAACTTTTTTTTTAATATAAAAACAAATATGGACAAAAAATAACATCATGAAATAAAATTTTCCAAATATTTGAATTGCAAATATTTTATTATAAAAAATTACTTGTCTTTTCACATTTTTTTAACTAATAGCTAATAAACAAGTTAATTTTTTTTTTTAAGATAGTCATCACAAACCCTCTCACTTTCTTTTTCCATATGTAATGAGGCTAATTTTGATTCATTTTGTGGTGCAATAAGAGGGTCTCTTACATTATATAAACCATTATATTTAATATATATTATAATGTATATATATATATAATTTTCAAGTTTATTATGATTATTGAGAATAAGTTTACATGATTAAAACAACAATTAAGTTTTACAAATAATAAAAAACTGATCTAAATTAATAATAATTCGATCCTAATTTCCATTGCCTACTAGAGAGTCCTTCTGAAAGTTTCTCATATTCCTCCGATTCTGGTTCAAAATTCCTTTTTGAAAAAAAAAAACTTTAAATCAAAAGTGGTAAATCCCTTTAAAAAAATCTCTTATTCCTCTGATTCTGGTTCAAATTTCCTTGCTTCCTCCATGTAGAATCTAGAATAGTGAACTATCATAGGATATAGCCAAGTGTTGTAGAATCACATGTACTTTGAAAATTGTAAAGTGAGAGAAGCATCATAAATTTTGAAATCTTACAAAACAGTGAAAAGCTGTAAATCTTGAAAACAAATCTTAAAATGAAAAGCGGTAAATCTCTTTAAAAAAAAATCCCATATTCCTCAAATTCTGGTTCAAAATTCCTTTCTTCCTTTGTTTAGAATCTAGAATAGCTAAGTGTCGTAGAATCCATAATAGCCAAGTGAGAGAAGCATATTAAATTTTGAAATCTTGAAAAAAAATTCTTAAAATGGAAAGCGATAAATGTCTTAAATTTTTTTTCTCATATTCCTCTGATTCTAGTTCAAAATTCGTTGCCTCCTCCATGTAGAATCCAAAATAGCCTAGTGCCCCAGAATCACATGTAATTTGAAAATTATAACATGACAGAAGTATCATAAATTTTGAAATCTTAAAAAACAATGAAAAGTTGTAAATCTTGAAAAAAAAAATCTTAAAATGAAAAGTTGTAAATCTCTTTAAAAAAAATTCTCATATTCTTCCGATTCGAGTTGAAAATTCTTTGCTTCCTTCATATAGAATCAAGAATAGCCAAGTGCTTTGAAAATTATAAAGTGAGAGAAGAATCATAAATTTTGAAATTTTAAAAAAACTTGAGAAGCGATAAATCCTGAAAAAACAATGGAAATGAAAGTTTTTGAAAAAAGATAAATATTAAAATTTTAAAATTATTACTAATTTTACCAATTATGTTTCTAAATATTTGTGGATAGAAAAATATATTATTAATGATGATGATGATGATGATGGTGGTTAACGTCCACTGAGACCAAACATTGGTCTATTGGACCTAAAGAAACAAATTATTTATTT
>APFE031240308.1:0-21228 GCA_000404065.3 Pinus taeda | reverse complement strand
TCAAAATGAAAAAGGAATTTTTATCTCACAGGAAAGATATGTAAATCAAGTATTGAGCAGATTTAACATGGAAGAATGCAAGGCAGCGATCACTCCCACAGTAATGGGATTAAAACTCAGCAAAGAGGACAACAGCAAGTATTTTGATCTTAGCTTGTACAAGAGTATAGTTGGCAGCCTTATGTATTTAACTGCAACTAGACTTGACATAATGTTTGCTGTTAGTTTAATTTCCAGATTCATGGAGAGGCCAAAGGAGGCACATTGGCAAGCAGCAAAAAGAATTTTGAGGTATGTCAAAGGTACCAAAATATTTGGAATTTTATATAATGTCTCAGATCATTCAGATTTGGTTGGATACACAGATAGTGATTGGGCTGGAAGTGTTGATGATCGGAAGAGCACTTCCGGTTATGTTTTTCACATGGGTTCAGGAGCCATTTCATGGGCTTCTAAGAAGCATTCCATTGTAGCATTGTCTACAGCAGAGGCTGAATATGTGGCAGCTACAGCAGCAGCATGTCAAGCAGTTTGGATGAGAAGGATGTTGAGGAGCTTAGGCCAAGAGCAGGCAAAAGCAACAATGATTTTTTGTGACAATAGCTCAGCTATTGCATTATCAAAGAATTCAGTGTTTCATAAGAGAACGAAACACATTGACACAAGATTTCATTACATCAGAGAATTGGTGAGCAATGGAGAAATTGCCTTAGAACATTGCAGGACTCAGGAACAGGTTGCAGACATTTTGACAAAGCCACTGGATCAGAAAAGCTTTGAGTTTTTGAGAAAATGTTTGGGTATGACTGAATGCCCAACAGTTGAAATTAAAGGGGAGTGTTGAAATATTAATTTCCAACTGTCCGCATTAACTCTGGAAAACCACTTCACAAAATCACTTCAGAAAACAACAAATTATTTCGCACCGCTTCTGGTAAAAAGTTGTTTTTGTCAGAGGGCCTCCGAACACCCCGACTAGCTGCCACGCGTCCAGTGTACGGACACAAAACCACCCACTCCCCGGAAGCTAAAGTTCGATTGTTTTGTGAAAGGTTGGTGTGCGAATTGCAACCGAACGGACAATCATCTTCAACAACCTGCCAGAAAGTTAATTTTACTTTTACCACACGTTTTATTTAATGTATTTAATGAATATGTCATTGACTTAGGTAAAAACTTTATGTTTTCATACGGCATGTATGGGGGCGAATTTAAAGATAGGTATGGGTAAGTCAACCTATCATTAAATGTTTTTTTTGGTTTTGGTATATGTTTTGTTTTAGTCTTCATTCGAATATGTATTGTAATTGCACACGGGAGAAGAAGGTTTGCAGCAGCGAAAAAGAACAAAAAAAACACAGTAGTGTAAAAATGAAAAAGACCCTCGACAGTGAATGATTTTTGGATTCCTTCATACAGGTGCATGTATTGGTTTGTTGAAACGAATGGGATGCCAATGTTTTTTTTATTTTGAATATGAAAGGTGAAATCCCGAGCATTTCTAATGTAATGAAAAATTTCACACAGTGGTGAATGTGAAATTTTTTTTATTTTACAGCAGTAAACTTATGTAAGAAATTTTTACAGCATATGTAAGAATTTCATTTTACAGTGGTAAATGAGTAAATGTAAAAGGTCTTTTACACCAGTAAATGTGAATGTAGATTTTACACAGCAGTGTAAAGATCAATTGTAACAGAGGCAGAATAATGTTGTCTTTGGGTGAAAAGTTTTTGGGTGAAAAGTTTTTGGGTGAATCCCTCTCAGCAAAGAGGATGAATATGTATCAGTAAATTTGTTTTAATGAATAGAAATCTTTTATGGTGGTGCAATACTCTGTTCTCAGTTAATTTTTTTTTTAAGCTTCCCTGTGCAAAAAGATCCTGGAGTAAGTTGAATTGTTTGTTTTTGGGATTTTACCAGAAAAATCCCCAACATGTCTATCGTTTATGTTGAAGCTACAGTTTGGTACAGTTCAGTATCCCAGTACCGAACAAACAAAATTCTATGAATGTTTGTTAGGAAGTTGCTATTTTTCCATGAACTAGAGATGAAAACTTTGCAAGACCTAACACAAAACTGCAAGCATAAGCAAAGTTTATTCATGCACGGTGGTCATGAAATGATAACAAAAACATGCAATTACTTACTAACTACTGAAACTAAAGAGTTTTAAATAAGGTGACATTCAAGTAATGATGTATGCGGATTATTGAGAGGCAAGTCATTGAACACCCACTAGGAATATTAGGTCACATACTCAGAAAATTAAACAGCCACTGGACACACTAAATTTATATAATGCAAAAGACCTGCAACACATTCATATGCACATCTGGCAAGGAAACAAGCCAAAACGATACAAAATTGCTCACCAGAAATTCAGAACCAAAACACCTAGATGCAATCTTTAAGTGTAATAAAATAAACGATCAGATACATAACGGATTAAAACAAACAATTTTGGAAAGACCTAATAAAATCTGCAAGAAATACATGCATCAGATCTTACACACATTACTCAGTACAGGCTAAGGAAGGAAACCAAACACAATCAACAACCCAAATACAAATTTTGAACATGGAAGAGAATCAAGGGCTATTACTTTTATGCATTAAAAGGAAGGCCTGGCATAGAAAGAAAACTCCAAAAGAATCAGAGCGAGAATTGATGATCTTTGAATCAGAGCCATAACATAATAGTGGAAATAAAACAAAACCTTTTCATGAACATGATACAGATCTTGCAACACATATCCATGCACAATTAAACACACAGATTAATCGATCCAATGTCCACTGCTGGTTGGTAAGTTGGTTTGAACTTTGCAAAGGATAGTGTGACTACCAATAGCCCATCACATAGATTCTTCAATGCATGTGTGTCCATAGTGTGTCTCAGGTATGCTAGCAAGAATGTCATGTTCGTGACTTTCATAGAGATAACAATTACAATAATTATAATGTACATAAATATTAGGTGAGATTGTGTACAGAATCTCGAATAAATATGATTGGAAGGTTAGGAAAAGTCCAATGATAGGAATTTAAGTCATCATCTAAGAACCCATGCTTCCATGTTGAAGGAACCAGATATCATTTGCGAGGCAAGTCTACCTAATTTGTATTATTAGAATTTTATTGATGGCACAGAAACCCTTCTTTGATCAAGATGTTTAAAAGACCGTAGATCATCTTGACAGTTAGGAAAGGAGCCATTAGTAAACAGTTAAAAAGGTTTACAATAGAACTTACAAACCTCAAGAAATCAGCGTAAATAATTTGCGAGCCATCATGTGGCTATAGCTTTCGAATCACTAGTGAAGGACATTTACAGGCACAAACGATATCAACTTCCCAACCAATATTACGTGGAGGATTATTTGCAAACTTGAAGTTATCTTTGAATGTTCCATCATAAAAACTAGCCACAGCAGCAACCTGTTCTGTGAAGCCTTCTTTTTTTCTGGGCAACTTTCCCTCTGACCCTTATGGAAAAGAGGTTAAATGACCATCTTCAAATGTTCCAAACTTCAAGTTCAAGACCATAATCAATTCAGCTGACGCAAAAACATACATTGCAAATCACCAAAAAGCCTTGGACGATTAAAGAAGGTATAGAGCGGGGGTACAACAATGGACATCTTAGTTATAACAAGTTAGGGTTTATTCATTAAACCCGGAGAAAGCAGCTTCACAACAGGGATTTTATGATGTCTTGGAAATCACTAAAACAACATGGTACAATCTCCCAGGTGCAAAAGGCAAAGCCATCATTATGCTTCGACAACACAAGCAGTCAATGATCAATGTCAAGCTATTTTTTCATCCTGGGTATCGTTTCCTTTGGGGATAGTTTTGCCCTCCTATGGTTTGTTAACCAGAGGAAAATCACATCCATGCATGCAAAAGTATATATATATATAAATACATATCCAAATCTCTGCTACTGTATAGAGGCAGAAAAAGAGATGCAACAGAAGGTAGATTGTTTAAATTACCAATGGAATAATTATAAACTAAACCAGCACAATACCAAATAGTGGATGTTATAATATCGTAAAAAAATCCAGAATTAGAGATCAACAATATTCAAAACAAACATCGCAGAAGACTCGACTCTTTAAATAGAAAGTTTCCAATGGCTCAAGCATATAGAGATCTAAAACTTTGGAAGATTTAAGCATTGAGTCTTAAAAGAAAATCAAACAACCAACGAGCTCAATATTCGTACAGAGATGAGATAAAATAAATAATTATATTTATGTCTAACAATGCACTGTTGAGCACAATATGTCTATACACCGCCAGAGAACAAACAGTTTCCCAAAAAAATGATACAATGCATGAAGTAAATCAACATCTAATCCTAACCCTAACCCTAACAGAGAAGATCCAAGAACTAGGAGCTAATAAGTTTGTGGATCAGACTCATCTCTCCTAACATCCTAGGCTGAATGAAAAACACTAACCACCTCCAACAGAGATCTCAGCTTGTGACAGCCTAGAGCTTAATGGGAAGCCAATTAAGCCTTCTGAGTGCAAGTAACAAACCAAAAGGGCTGCAGACACTTCTGCATCCGAAACCACTGGGTAGAAACATTAGAGATAGTCATCACCTGTCAAGTTGAATTAAAGGTCCCCTCTGCCATCCATTAAATTCGGGGCCTTTTGTTGCTGCAAGATGGACATTTATAATGCTTAATGTGTTCGGCTATCGCAGGAGTAATCTTAAGACACTTGCCATGGAACCATCTCTTACACGTATCGCAACAGATCCAAAACTCATCAGAGGCATAATTCTCACCACAAGCTCCACAAAGTGTATCTTCATCCAACGTATTATCCTCACCTTTAGGTGGTGGTATCCAAAACTCATCAGAGGCATAATTCTCACCACAAGCTCCACAAAGTGTATCTTCATCCACCGTATTATCCTCACCTTTAGGTGGTGGTAACTTTGATAGCTTTGCTCGACATGTAGGTTTCCGTGCCTGAACAAAAAAATGTTGTTTTTGCTTGAATAAGCAACGCATGAAAAAGATTGAACATAAATTATAAATCACCGACAAAAGAACAAGAAAGCATATAGTACATTCACATCTCAGGGATAACAAAATCTGAATTGTACAATTAATCTTCATTCTAGGCAGCCTGCTCAGAAATTTACTGTTACGTGTTTTATTTATTTTTTGTTTAAAAAAGAGAAAAACAGGACAACTCCGCGATCAACAAATTCCTCACCCTTATGCCAGACTTGTTCTTGCTGCTACTGTTGTTGGTTACAGGAGTTTTTTCTTTTGATTGCTTTTTTGCAGCTCCAGTAACAACCTCAAAAATAGTTGGGAGTTCATTGCTCATGATAAAAAGTCTTTTCCTGCCATTAACTAATTTTAGTCAGCTGAAAGCGAAAAACGAATGGTAAGAAATAAAATGAAGAAAAATTACTTCTTTACAGAACTCAACAGATAAAACAAATCTCTCAAGCTCGATTGATACAACAGAAAACGATACATAAAAAATACATCTAATATGACTAGTGCTTTTAAAGAAAATATAAATAACATATGTTACAGTACCTATATTTACTGTTTCCAGCTTGGAAGAAACACCAATGCCATGCTTAACAGCGAAAAAAAAGAGTTTAAATGCTCTGTTTTGTCACTGTGAGGTATGTTCACACTAGCAAGCAGTGCACAGGGTGTGTCCACATTAGTAAGTGGAAGAGTACCACAGAGAAAAGACGCTTGGCATATAGGGATTCCCTTGGAAGGGGTTTCCAAGGAAGCCTAGACCAAGTTTACATGCTCATCCAAAAGCTGGTGGCCTTTGGTCAATGGCGATTAGAGATGAACTGACGGCCATGGTCTTCATGTAATTGGCCGTATCCTCATGTGGTCGGTGAAATTAACCTTATCTCTTGGGTGGACGTTGTTGGAGATTCTATCGATTCATTGGCCTATATATCGTGCCACATAGTTATGGAGTAACTATATCACCACTTGGAGTAGGGTGGAGAAGAAGCATAAAAGGATGCCTCGGAAAATTGGAAAGTTATTTTGATTTCTTGCAGCTAGTTGATAAGAAACTCAACTAAGAGAATAGGCTGGTCTGAGTTGGTGAGATTACCTTTTTAGAAAAGTTGTTTTTCTGTAGTTGGAGATTGTAACATCTTAAATGATAAGATTATAATAAATATAGCATACTTTGTGTTTTAAAAGAAATAAGTTTTTGACAGATATAAGAACATAAATAGTTTATTATATTAATAATTGAAAACAAGATATACACGGATACAAATAAGAATGGAGCTCTTGCAAATGACATGTAAGACTGTTCATTAAAAGACTAATCTAAGATACTGAATTTCAGTAGTGAACCCTTGATGAAACCACCATACAAAGATTCACTACGGGGTTTTCATCCCGGGATCAAGCTAAAACTAGCCACACCAAATCTTGAACAACACATAATAAAGTAGACATACTCAAAATGCCCCCAATGCTTAAAGGCTCCTATACCATTTTAAAGGCTAAATAGACTCTCTAAAAACCTTATTTTATTGTTTTCCTCAAAAAATGAAAATAAATACCATCAACTAACATAAGACCATCAATATCTATTTCTTTTACCATCAAAAGAAAAATTAACCCTTCTATCTCCCTTATCAAATTTGTGCGGCCAGTAAAGCTTTCGCTCATTGATTTAAAATCTTTGATTGGCAAGTAGTAAGAGGGTTTGTGTATGATCTCTTGTGTGTGCGCCCCTCTGAGTCGTGAATGGTCAACCTCAGTGGGTTTGATCAAGTTGTATCCCTACGTTACTGCCGATGCAGATGCCTGGGACCGTGTTAAAGAATCAGTCCTTACCCTTATAAAAGCAACAAAAAAAAAATTCAGTAGTGGTTCGCTCGTCCCTCTGCTGGACAATACTCAAACTTCTCCATGTGTACTAGTGGTGTTAGTTCACTTGGTGATGCTTTGCGGATTGATCACCAGTTTATATTCGCGCTCCTCAAACGACTCTATTCACCATTCATCGATCTTTTTTCGCCAATTTATTTATTCGACCACAGAGAAAAATCCTGATGCCTGGAAATGCGCTCTGGAATCTTAGCTTGGCTACTCAAAATTGAAGACAATGCACAACAGTTTGGCCTTCGGTGATATAGAACGCAACTGTTAAAATTTGGAGCGGCTTAAGTTACTTCGTTGATTCGACACCTGATACGAAATGACGGCTGAGCTAGGTGTTTGGTCTTTGCCGCTGGAATTATATTATGGCAAGATCGGTTGTGTTCGTGGCCCCTTTGATTTCGCCTGACAGTTACCCGCGCAACTCATGGCTCGGGCCTTGACCTGTTTCTTCTGTCTCCGCTTGACCCTTCCTCCGTGCGATTGATCTGCAGGCCCAACATCTGGGTTGATAGATCCACGTGGTTGCATGGCGCCTCGGGACAAATATGGCCTCATGGTTCTCTTATATATGCGCATCCGTCCTGATAAGCTTCCACGGTCTTCGACTGTTGGATCAGTCCACAGATGCCACCGATTCGCTGTCTGGTCATACAAATATATCCCATCGATTACACAAGGGATGAGTTCATTGATTATGCGGCCTTGGCTTTTTTACAGGTTGCATACGGGTGGCAGATTCCTTACACTGAGATTGCCGCAACAGCGATATACAGTCAGCTGCTCGACGTCGGAGGCTTAGGAAATCAATGGCCTTTCAGCCCTCCACGAAATAATATGGCCTCCAACTAGATATATCAATCACCAAGTAATCGTCCTCCCTTTCGACACAACAATTTGTTCGAATATATTCATGGCTGGAAATTAACTTGCCTCTTCTCTGAACTCGTGGCGCTTTAGCTCATCGAACCACCCTCTGGCATCTAGACACTCGATCTTATCTTAGAACAGAAACTATGGCCTCTAAGTTGATGTGGAAAATGATTCGTTCTTGGAATCGGAAGAGAATCCATTCTTGATCATTACTTCAAAAATGGATCTTACACAGATATAGGAAAACTGGAAAATACGAAACCAAGGTGATATTAAATACCACCGAAGATGGAAGATGCGGGTTAGGATTAGGGTTAGAAGAAATCAAACTGAAAAATCTCTGCATAAAACCCTCAGGCTAGTAAGATGCACAGCGCTAAGATCCCCAAATGATAATGATAAAAGTATAATAAATGTAACACAAGATGCTGGTTAGGGTTAGGGGAGAAGAAATCACACTAAAAATTTCTGCATAAAACCCTAAAAATTTCTGCATAAAACCCTCAAAACTCTAAGATCTCTAGATGATAAAATTATAATAAATATAGCATACTAGTATTCTAAAAGAAATAAACTTTTGACAGAAATAAGTACACAAATGAGATATAAAATGCAGCCGTTAGGGTTAGGGGAGGAGAAATCACACTAATAATGTCTGCATAAAACCCTCAAAACTCTAAGATCTCCAAATGATAAAACTATAATAAATAGAGCATACTAGTGTTTTAAAAGAAATAAACTTTGGACAGAAATAAGTACACAAATGAGATATACAAATGCAGCCTTATTTATATTAATAGTTGAAAACAAGATACATGCCCATACAAATGAGAATGGAACTTTTGCAAATGTATGCACGGCTGGCTGCTCGTAGACGCTAGATAGAACCACCAGACAAATTCACCACGGCGTTTTCTTGTTTTCTTCTCAGGATCAAG
The DNA here is from genome assembly GCA_000404065.3 of Pinus taeda. Taxonomy (NCBI): domain Eukaryota; kingdom Viridiplantae; phylum Streptophyta; class Pinopsida; order Pinales; family Pinaceae; genus Pinus; species Pinus taeda. The sequence goes on along the minus strand of APFE031240308.1, from coordinate 12,503 downwards.
CTAGAACTAGCCACTCCAAATTCTCAATAAACACTTAATAAGGTAGAGAAAGTCACGATGTCCCAAATGCTTAGTGCCTATCCTCTTTTAAAGGTTCGATGGAACCACTAGACAAATTCACCACGAAGTTTTCTTATTTTCTTTCGGGATAACTGGCCACACCAAATCCTCAACAAACACTTAATAAGGTAGAGAAACTCAAGATGCCCCCAATGCTTACCTCCTATTTCCTTTTAAACGATGGATGGAAGCCTTAAAAACCTTATTTTTATTGTTTTCCTCGAAAAAAGTAAATATCATGGGCGGATACCATGGTCAAATACCATCCTCAACAAACATTCAATAAGGTAGAGAAACTCAAGATGCCCCAATGCTTAGCTCCTATCCCCTTTTAAAGGGTGCATGGAAGCCTTATTTTTATTGTTTTCCTCGAAAAAAAATAAATATCATGGGCGGATACCATTTTCAACAAACATATAATAAGGTAGAGAAACTCAAGATGCCCCCAATGCTTAGCTCCTATCCCTTTTCAAATCCTGGATGGAAGCTTTATTTTTATTGTTTTCCTTGAAAAAAAATACCATGGGCCGATACCGTGGACAAATACCATGGGCAAACACCACTAGCCATGCCAAATCCTCAACAAACACTTAATAAGGTCAATAGAGAAACTCAAGATGCCCCTAATGCTTAGCTCCAATCCCCTTTTAAACGTTCGATGAAAGCCTTATTTTTTAAGAGAAATTTTTCGGCGTAAATCACAAGATATATCATTTATTGTTTTCCTTGAAAAAAATAAATACCATAGACAAATACCACCATAAATACCATGGGCAAAGAGCACGGTAAATACAAATACCATGAACAAACAGCACTGTAAATACAAATACCACCATAAATACCATGGACAAGCAGCACAGTAATTACCATAAGAAAACAATGTCATTCCACCACACGAAAAAAAGGAATCTTACAGAGATCAAGATTAATTCTGTTAGGAGTTGTCTATAATGCGACTTTTTGGAGATTCCGGTGATGGAATCCGGCGGAAGAAATGAGGTTAAATCTTGATTATTAGCAGTTAAAATGGTTTTTTAACTGCATATTTGGATTCAGCGCCCTGAAAAAACCCTGGGAGCCATTGATTGTGCAGAAACTCGCTATCAAACTTGGGATTCCAATGAATTGCTGCCGGATTTTGACCGGAAAAATCCGCCGGAAAGGCTTTCAAAAAGTCGCGTTATAGACTACTGCATTCTGTTATGGCTAGGGGAGAGATTCCTAATGTTGTGCAAGGACCAGTAATTGATATAGTACTGGTCCCACCAAACTACCATAAATTGGGACTTTTGAAACCAATATTTAAACAAAAATAAATAACATTAAGTATAAATAAGTATTAATTTATGTCCAAAATTTCCCCATACATTGATTGGGCCCACAACTGTCCATAAATAGTATTTTACTACTTAAGACTGCAAACCATATTGACCCAACTAGAAAACAGCTAAAACCATAAAGGATTCCAAAATGGTCTATTCCAGAAGTACAAAGCAGTAGTCACTTCAACCCCGACTCCTCAAAACTGCAGGGTTGCATCCCAAATAAATATGCCTACCTGCACATAACAAAAGGGAATGTATGTCAGCCATAATTGTTGTGTTGTTCAACAACTAAACACCCTATGTTCAATAAATGACACCCAACCCAATAACATTTAAACCCACTTTGTTCAATAAATGACACCCAAACCCAATAACTATAATAAATGACACCCAACTCACTCTATTTCTCATTAAAACATATCAAAGCACATGGATCAACAAATAACCAATTTCCAACCATTAGATCACATCAAATTAAATCCAGACCACACATTCAAAATGAAACCATTGCAATCCATGTGCATCCATGTCCACCAATTAAATTCAAGTGCCCAAAACTATAAAAAAAAGTCCACCCACTGTTGAAGTTACATCTTATGCTTTCAAACTATTCAGCAAGCTTGAAGACAACACCACAAAACAGTTGCCAATATATCCAGGTTAGTTATATGAATTACAACTCATTCTTGTTACAGTTTTGTTTTCATTGTTTTCATTTATCAGATTTCTTACATGATCTGTCTGGCCATAACTGCTAGAAGGATACCTGGATGGTTTCACAAACATCCATTGAAAGTCATTGTTTTTACAGTTCTGTTTTCATTTATCAAAGTTCTTACATGATCTGTCTGGCCATAACTGCTAAAAGGATACCTAGATGGTTTCACAAACATCCATTGAAAGTCATTGTTCTTACAATTCTGTTTTCATTTATCAGAGTTCTTACATGATCTGTCTGGCCATAACTGTTAAAAGGATAGCTGGATGGTTTCACAAACAGCCATTGAATAAAAAGTAGGTTCTAAATACAGCTATTTAGAAAAGTTAAAACCATTCCTTAAAATAAAATAAAAAAATGAATGCCTTCAACATACTTTATTTTTTCAGTTCAATTTTCTAAAACTTTTTATGACTGATAAGTCCATTCCAAAGTTGATCATAGTTGCAAGTTGTTCCCAACATAGAATTTATGTATGGAATGGTGGCCATGGACTGCAATGGAGAAGTTGCAGTACTGAGACATTTTTGGCAATGCCAAACAGCAAAAAAATGGAAAATGATATTTGAAACAACTATCATAGAATCCTACTTGAATCCATATAAAAGTTGCTAAACTGATGAATAGGCAGGCAATTGAGAGACTACGAAGTAATTTGCAATGAGAGACTACGAAGTAATGCAATTCGATTTCCTGTAACATAAGTAATGCAATTCGATTTCCTGTAACATACATGTTGATAATTTCCTGTAATAAAGGAAAAGTATTTTTGCAGAAGTAATAAAACATAATTTACAAATATTCTAATGTCTAAATGCATGCAGTAATTTTACAGGTTGTTGCATCTATGGCAAAAGGAATTTACTCTGCTTGTACAAGGAGAAGTGGCAAGAGAGTGACAAGGGGTGCGCAGCTGCGATGCACATCGTCTGATGAGGACAGGCCAGCTGATGTTAATGCCAACAATGCACAGGGAACATTGTTGAGGATGACCATGTGACAGGAGCTGATGTTTACACGCCATCAGCGACAAAACCACCATCAATAACAGTCCAAGGGGCAAGCTCAACTAAAAAGATCAGTGCTATAAGAGGATGGACAAAAGAACAAATGTTAGTTGCAATTGACGACATAGAGTTTAATGGATACTCAGTTCGGGCATCTGCAAAAAAACATGGTATTCCTCCCCCATCAATACATTATTGGATAAATGGACTGACTCATACAAAACGTAGAGGGCCTCTTACAATTCTAACTGAGGAGGAGGGGCCAAGGTGGTTGAGTGGGTGTAGAGAGATGGCCCAACTGGGACATGGGCTAGAGTTGATACAACTCAAATCAACAGTTGCTCAAATCTGTCAAGGGAGGCCAAACCCATTCAAAGATGGGTTTCCTGGTAAATCATGGTGGTTTGGGTTTAAAAAAAGGCATCCAAAACTTGTATTGCGTACTGCTGAGGGCCTTGACAGAGACAGAGCATTAAATTTGCGCCCTGCAGTTGTGCAAAAATTCTATGACACACTTTCTAGTGCTTATGATAAACATTCTTATGGAGCAAACCATATATGGAACTGTGATGAAATAGGTTTACAGGCAGGGAGGAATTGTGGCATGCGGGTAATTGCCAAGAGAGGGAGCCGAAATGTGCCAAATATTTTGCCCAAGAGCAGGGAGTGGATAACTATTTTATGTTGTGTTAATGCAATTGGTACTTCAATCCCAGGATTTTATCTATTCAAAGGTAAAAATCAACTGAAAAACTATATACAGAATTGTGAACCAGGTGCATGCATGGCTGCACATCCCCATGCATGGATGACTAAAGAACTGCTTCTAAGTTGGCTTTTTCACTTTGCTGCATCGGTACCAGGTGGCGTCTCGCCTAATAACAAACACCTTTTGATATTAGATGGCCATGGGAGCCACATGGCTGTACAAACAATTGAGGAAGCAAACAATTTAGGCATCGACCTGTTGACATTGCCTGCTCATACCATTCATAGGCTGCATCCCCTTGATGTTAGTGTGTTTGGCCCTTTCAAGAACTATTTCAGGTCGGAGCGCGCTACATGGATGGCAAAGAATCCAGGGGTTGAGGTGAAAAGGTTTGAGCTAGCAGAGCTTGCAAGTAAAGCTTGTAAAAGGGCTTTGACACCATCAAATATCGAGGTTGGCTTTAGGAGGACAGGAATCTGGCCACTGAACTATGATGCTCTTATGCATGATACTGGTTGTAGCCAAGCGTTTCATGTGGATGGTCAAGAAGAAGGGAATACCCAAACAGGTGTTGAAGTGCAAGAAGTAGAAGACCAAGATGATGTTGTTGCAACTGGTAATATGATTTCCCTGTCTCAAGGACACTTATATGCTGAAGATGATGAAACTGTATGTGAAACACAATATAACAATGAACAAATTCGCAGTAACATGGAGATCATTCCACCAACTCAAGAACATGAAATTCTTGTTGCTGATATTGTTAATGATATTGTTGAACATGCAGTTGACAATGACCAGTTGACATTGCCAAGCCAAGTAACCCCACCTTCATGGCTAGCAGAAGCAATGATCAATATGAATGCACATAGTGTCTCAGCAACCAGTGAAGAAAGCATGAACATGCCCTCACAACTAGCAGAATTGAACAGTGAAATTGTTCATTTTTTTGTGGACAATAGATCAATGGAAGAAGATGAAGGACATAATAAGGCATCAAATGAAGATAATGATATAGTTCAATTAGTTCCAACAGACACTGAAAGGGAAGTACCAAGCAATGACATGCAGGTGGGAGGGGTGGAGAAGACACTTGGACAGTGCCTAAAGCTACCAGTAGAGAGAGTATCAATGAAAAAAAGCAAGGTGCACCGGGTAGTCTTCGTCTGGGCCGAAGCTCACAGTTACTCACCTCAGAGGACTATATAAACCTGTTAGTTGAGTCTAAAAAAAAAAAAAATTGAAATGCAAGAATTAAAACAGAAAAAGAAGGATCTAGTCAAAGAGAAGAAGGCAGCAAGGATTGTTGCAGCACAACGTCGAGCAAATGAAAGGATTGAAAGAGATAAAGCAAGGCAAGTTAAGGACCAACAAAAGCAAATGGCAAGATAGAAAAAGGAAAAACAAAAGGCACAATAAATGCTTGAAAAGGAATAAGGGATGATCAACGATACAAGAATAACTGATGAAACTAGGATTATTTCAAACTCATTGGACTCCATTGCAGATAATACACCATTATTCCAAGATCTCATAAACATTCAAGTTCCCCACTATCAAACTGAGGGTTTACCCACTTGCCTTGTTCCTACCAGAGTTGGTGTCAATTCTCTGTATGCTCATTACACACCTCCACTTAATGCAGGGGTCAGTAGTGCAAATGTGAGGTATGGGTACTCAGTACCTCCATGGTTGGAAGCTACAAATTGGAAGCAATCATATTGCAGCGATCAACCATTTCCTAATCAGCCCTTGACAGGTAGGCCAACCTACCTGGCTCAAGAAGGTAACTCGGGGAGTTTTGGCACTCAAGATTCTCAGTGCCATAAAGAATAGGCGTGTCATATGTTTTTGGTTCTAACCACATTATGATGTGGATTTTGGATGGATTGTATCTTTTTCTTGGCACAGAAACATTTTGGCTTACAACACTAGATCGTATCTTTTTCTTGTCACAGAAACATTTTGGCTTATAACACTAGATTGTATCTTTTTCTTGTCACTGAAACATTTTGGCTTACAACCTAGTAGTGATTTCTTGTGGCAACCTAACTGTGTGTTGAAAAGAACTTTTCAATGGAATGTGTCTTTCTGTAAAATTAATTATGATAAAACTATTTCTATAAGTTATTTTGTGTGTCAAAGCGCATGGATCCGGTGCGACACTGGTCCACCGTGGAGGTCCACGTGTTGGGCATCATGTCATCACATAAAATTTTGTGTCCGCGCCATTTCCTTCGTTTGTTTGGGGTCATTGCTGCGATGTTTGGGAATTCAATAATAACATTCCATTCCAACTCTAGACAAGAGATAATGGCCAAAGGCTTAGGAAAATGGCTAAATACAAAAATCAAATGACCAAACAGTCTCAAATGAAGAGGCAATCTACCTCATAATAAGTTTTATTAAATGTCAAAAAGCCACTGATAATATTATTCATTGAGGGGACACTTGAGAAATTGAGAGCACTCATTATCAAGTTGCATATGAAAAAGGCTAAATACAGAAATCACATGACCAGACAGTCTTATCTCATAATAAGTTTTTGAGAGCACTCATTATTAGAGAAGGAAAAAGGCTTCAATTTTAAATTCAGATATTCAAAAGCCTAGTTCCATGTCCAAACATAGATCACTAAAATAACAACACCCCATCTCAATATAATTGTTGTAAATATGATAATAACCTAAATCCTTAATCAAATGAAGTTTAATCATCCTCCTATGCATTTCTAACCAATAACCATACCTAAACCCAAATCTCTTCTCAACCCCACAAAAAACAGGACACAAAAATTTCAATTGAGGTGGCTATAAACTGCAACAGTTGAGTAAAATTGGCATCATTTAATCATCTTCTCATCCTAAAAAATAAACAGGACACAAAAATTTCAGTTGTGGTGGCTACAAACTACAACAGTTAAGTAAAACTCGTATCATTTAATCATGTGTATATAGAATTGTACATCAAGAGCCAAGGCATGAAGCCCAACTATGGCAGCCCATCATCGTGAACAAAATTTTCCTGTAAACTAATAGAGAAGGGGACAAACAAACAAAGAGAAATGTTATATACAGAGACAATTCTGAAGGCTTGTTAACATCAGAGAACCTAAACACATTTTATCTGTTGACAGACAGAGCTTGTGCTCTGTCCTGGATGCCAAGAGGAGAGGGAATTGCTGGCCTAGAATTATCTTTATCTTTAAAATATAGTTGACATCTATTTATTAAAAGGAAAAAAAATAATGAAATTTATATTATAGGATTCTGAGGGCATTAGGATTATTATTTTAGTCATTTTCAGATTTGATAAGGTAGATTCAAAGTTGCGAGCAGGAGTAGAGACTCTATGCAAGAGACAAAACCAACAATTAAATAATTGTAAATTGACCAAAAATTGCCTGGGAAGAAGAAAATTTCTCATTAACAAGAGGAATATGCCAGCAAAGCTACAAAATGATTTGTTTCCGTTTGATGAACGAGAAAACCAATCTTCTAATTCATAATACTATTACAGGCCAATAAATGAAATAAACATTGCAAAAGTGGCGACACTGGATATGAACAATAGACAAGAGATAATGGCCAAAGGTATAGGAAAAAGGCTAAATATAGAAATCAAATGACCAAACAGTCTTATCTCATAATAAGTTTTTGAGAGCACTCATTATTAAGTAGAGTAGGAAAAAACCTTCAAATTTAAATTCAAATATTCAAAATCCTAGTTCCATGTCCAAACATAGATCACTAAAATAACAACACCCCATCTCTATATTTTTTTCCATATGAAACCTTCGAATTCAAATTCAGGTTCCAGGTCCTAGATCACTAATATGAAAACCTTCAAATTCAAATTCAGGTTCCAGGTCTAAACATAGATCACTAATATAGCAACACACCCCATGTCTAGATCTTCACCACCACATGACCAGAGAGTCACATCCAATATAATTGTTGTAAATATGAGAATAATCTAATTCCTTAAGCAAATGAAGTTTAATCATCCTCCTATGCATTTCTGACCAATAACCATACCTAAACCCAAATCTCTTCTCGACCCCACAAAAAACAGGACACAAAAATTTCAATTGAGGTGGCTACAAACTACAACAGTTGAGTAAAACTGGGATCATTTAATCATCTTATCAACCCCCAAAAAAAATAGGACACAAAAATTTCAATTGAGGTGATTACATACTGCAACAGTTAAGTAAAACTGACATCATTTAATCATCTTCTCATCCCCAAAAATAAACAGGACACAAAAATCTCAATTGCGGTGGCTACAAATTGCAACAGGTAAGTAAAACTCGTATCATTTAATCATGTATATATAGAATTGTACATCAAGATAACCAAGGCATGAAGCCCAGCTATGGCAGCCCATCTTCGTGAACAAAATTTTCCTGTAAACTAATAGAGAAGGGGACAAACAAACAAACAGAAATGTTATATACGAAGACAATTCTGAAGGCTTGTTAACATCAGAGAACTTGAACACATTTTATTTGTTGACAGACAAAGCATGTGCTTTGTCCTTGATGCCAAGAGGAGAGCGGAATTGCTGGCCAAGAGGAGAGGTAATTGCTGGCCTGGTCGATTGTTGGGCGAAGCCCTCCGCCAAGGATGGCACGGGACGGCGAAAACAAGGAATCTATCAGACATATCAAGAGGGTTTCCTCCGTTTGCTTGGGGTCATTGCTACGATGTTCCATTTTCCCTTTGTCTTTCTGCTCGGGGCAGGTTCTGGTTCAAAATTTCCCCAGCCTTAATACAATTTTATCATACCCATCGTGCTACTATTGATTTACTAGAGCGCGCATTACTGTATTTGGGATTTTTTTTCTTGTGTTCTTGTAAAGATTTCAGAATGATGCAGCAAGACCCCACGGCAGCCCCCATGATTGATTCCCAGCAGCAACAACATCAAGAACAATTGATGATGATGCACCTACCTCCAAAACTGGGTTTTGGCCCCAGCCACCCCAGCCCCAACCCCAACCCCAACCTCTACCTCAGGTTATGGTGCAGCAATCCCTGCAATAACAGAGCTCCGCCGGGGAGATCAGGACCCTTTGGTTTGGCGGTTTGCAGCATTGGATGGATGAGAATTATCTGCACCGATGTTTAGCTTCTGCCTAGGACCTTCATTCCATTAAGATTATTCGCAATACGCAGACTGGACAATCAGAGGGTTATGGCTTCTTGGAGTTTGTGAGCCAGGCAACGACCCAGATGGCTCTCCAAAATTACAATGGGATACAGATGCCTAGGGATGAACAATTTTACAGGTTAAATTGGGCAACGGATAGCGGTACAAAAAAGCGTTCAGAAGATTTTACTATATTCATGGGGGATTTGGCATCTAGTGACAGAGACGAGTTGCTACAAGAGACCTTCAGAGCTGTATACCAATCTGTGAAAGGGGCAAAGGTTATTACTGATAACATTACAGGCCGTTCAAAAGGATATGGGTTTGTAACATTTGGGGATGGGAATGAGCAGGTTCAGGCTATAATAAAGATGAATGGAATGCTCTGTTCCTCTAGGCCTATGCGAATAGGTCCTGCCATAACAAAATAGACTACGAAAATAGCAAAAATAACAGCGAAAACAGCGAAAATTCACAAATTCACAAATACCATCATTGAAAGCCACAAACAACATCAAAATATCCACAAAAACCCTAAACCCTCAAAACCTGCCATAGAAAGTTTACAAAATATCCAAACAGAGTTGTTTGTGTTCAAAAACACAGAGAAATCGCTGGTAGGAATTAAATCCTACCGGTGATAGTCGCCGACCTTCCCTGGAGCTCGCCAGACCACCTCCACACCTGCAACAACCTTTTCCACACCTGCAACGAGAAGAAAAAGCCATTAGACAACAGAAAACCAGCAAAAAAACCTGCACAAAACAACAAATTAAACAATTACCTCGAGCTCAGTAAAACTGCAACAGGCTTCTCTCCAAACAACAAAAACTGCGAATAAGACCACCACCAGAGAAACCCTAAACAACCGACAGTCCAGAACAACCAAGAAATCCAGGCGGAAAACCACAAGAAAAGCAAAAGCGATGTTCCAACCACAAACCCTAAACCTCAAACAAACATTTGCATCAGCGCCTGCATACCAGATGAAGCGCACAGGTCCACAAACCCTAAACCTCGAACAAACGCTTGCAACAACACCTGCATACCAGACGAAGTGCGTAGGTTCTAGGGCCGTCCTGCGCCATCTTCGGCAGGGTGCTTCAACCAACAACCGGCCCCGAGCAGAAAGGCAAAGGGAAAATGGAACATCGCAACAATGACCCCAAACAAACGAAAGAAACGGCGCGGACACAAAGTTTTATGTGATGACATGATCCCCAACATGTGGAGCTCCACGGTGGACACATTCATACCGGATCCATGTTGATTGACACGTGGTTTTGCGACGTGGCAGGGAGGGCGCACAGGTAATTCAGAATATATATCTGATGTGTTTAATTACTGTTGCTGATTTTGTTTAGTATACTGGAATCTGTCGTGCTACGAATTGTTGAATGTATTGTTGAAGACTTGGCTACATTTATTCGGTTGTATTTCCTTTGGGCTATAATGACTTTTTGTCTGTTGTCTTTCGTCTATAGCGATGTTGATTTCTAACTACTATCAACCGGTTTTTGATATTGTCTTCCAGATCCAAGTTAAATTGGACTGATTGGTTATGATTTTTCTCTGTTTTCATCAACAATTGAGAATCTCTCTGATATATGTATTTTTTCATTTGGAGTTGTCTAATGAGATGAAGGAATTGCCCGGACGGTCAAAAGTGGCTGGAATTTGGGCAAAAAAATTTCAAAAAATCTTGTAGAGACAGTGCTTGAATTGTGTTTTTGATGGTGGAAATGAATTAAACACCATCAAAAATGTCTAGGACATCTAAAATTTTGAAGTTTAACAACTATAATTTGGATTTACAAAAATCTTTGCCGGATTTTTTCCAAATATACCGAGAATTTCCATAACTTTCTGAGCAATTCCTCAGTGTAATTAAACTATGGCTTCTCATTTTACTTAATAAAAAGCAGTTTTTTGTGTGTGAAAAAAACCCCAAAAATTAGGCCCCTAAACAAACCCTGCTTTTAGATGGCCGTACAAATTTTAAATAGTCTTTGATTTGACTAAGAGGTAGGTAGAATAGGGATGTTTGGCAGATTTTTAGTGCCAAGTTTAATTTTATCAATTAAAACTGCTAATGTTTCGAACCCGGAGACAGCCTTTGGTCGGCGGACGAGGGGTTTGAAGAATTATTACGATGCCGAGACAAGGAAGAGAAAGGCTGGAAAACTAAAGGGAAGAAATACAGCAGATAATATAAAATAAGTCCAACTACTGATGAACTAATTAGTTTTCAATAAAAAATAAAAGATAGGATGGTTTTAGTTAAGAAGATCACTCAACAAAGTTTGTTGGTTCAATAAAGAGCAGAAGGCAAGTGCAGATTGTTCACTAAATCATATCTCGAGGTTCACAAGGTGTTGAATGTTGGAGGACCTAATATGTCTCCCAGGAACAGACTTGAGAGGAAACTGTTACTGAAATTTAGTGTGGTAGAGTGAGATCCCACTGATCCAATCTAGTGTGGTAGAATGAGGTCCCACTGATCCTCACTGATCTGGAATCTGGATAAGTATGAATATGAATCAAAACAAAAAAATATTAAAAAAATAAAAATAAGTAAATAAAATAGAAAAACATAAAAACCAAAAAGGCAATTCAGATGTTTAGAAGAAAAGGTTAGTGCAAAGGCTCAGTGAAAGAAGACCCCATCCAGCCAGCTTTGCTAAACGGGAAAAAGAAGAAGGGATATAACAAAACAGAGAAAATTGAAAGACATTTTGAGATTGATAGTAGAAAGTTAACATATCTGTGTGTGTTTAATGTTGATGAGCACTATAAGCTCCGCTGACCAGTGGGCCTGTAAAAGTTGAGAATGGGAAATCACACTGTAAATGTAACTTTCACATATACAAAAAAAAAAAAAAGAAAAAAAATGCGAATATATATATATATATATACCAAAAAAAATATCAATAGTTCAATTGAAAGGCGTATTAAGCCAGTCTCATGGAGTAAATCTTCTTGTCTGTGTTTTTGATGTTTTAATTTCTGCGCGTTTGATTTTATACACTCCAGAGCTGTTCTCTCTGATGATCTGAGAACCTGTTAGCTCGTGGTTGTGTTGGTGGAGAGTGAAGTCCCGTTTGCATTAAACCCTATTAACTGCTACTTCATCAGAATACTCTAGTAATCTTCTTTAATCCAATGATTTTACGAACACGCCAAGTCGAACAAATGTGTGCTGTGAATTAGTCAATGTTTTATCCATAACCGACCCCGCTAAATGTATTTTCACTGTAACTGAAGTTTGCTATTTTGATGTCTAACAAAGCAAAAGACAGGCGTTAATCACAATTTCCTTTAGTCAAAACCTCCATAGAACTATAAATAAAGCAACAGATTATCTTTACAATCTGTTTAATAGAAGCAATTTGCCGAAATATTCAATCCACTGAAAACAATGACCCTATCTTTTCTCTTGTTTTTACAGCCATACCATGTATACTCATTGACAGGCCACAAAGCAGGATTCTTTCTTGAAAATTGACGGCCCTCTGGGGTACCAAGAGTTG
>APFE031240291.1:250388-273247 GCA_000404065.3 Pinus taeda | reverse complement strand
CTCTCTTCTTGGACTCATACATAACCCTTCGGATTAAGGGGGGGTATGTTGGACACCTAATCCTAAATGGGTTAGTGTGGAAGATGAATAGACTAAGTAGTCCAAGAGACCTTGGGATGTGAAACCCAAGAGTCACATAATGTACTATAAATGTAAATCTCTTGTTAATAAAAATTGTATTGCATGTTTTATCTTTCATATCTCTCTTGTTGTCCATGTGTGTTTAACAGTTGGCTCTTCATCACCTAGTCTCAGGTCTTGCCATTGGCTTAGATGGGGGGGTTCTGAGTAGCGTTTTCATAGCCTTTGTCCTATTGTTCAATTATTTGGTCTCAAGTCTTGTCTTTGATATTGGGTGGTGGGAGATTGGCCCTGTCAATCCAAAGGTCACTCGTTTTCACTCTGGAAAGTATCACTCTGTGCTCAATTTGTTTCTGTTGGTGAAAGGCATTAGTAGGCTCCCCCCCTAGTCCCCACGTCTTTGTTGCTCCACTCGCCTTATAGTTGCTCAGCCCATCCGCCACCTATCTAACGCTCCCTCAAAGATGGCTCGACTTCGACAACGAATGGGATGTCGAAGAGGCCAACCCCAGCGCATGCCATCAAGCCCGTCTTTGGATTTTCCTGCCCCCTCAAGTGAATTGTTTACTGGTCAATACACTTGTACTCGAAGTGGGAAACGGCGGCTTCGTGCTTCTAGACGCTACCGTGGGCCTCCATCCTCATCTAGCTCTGCAATTTTCTCTTTTAATAGTTCCCTGCATCAACCTCGGATAATGGCTTACATTACAATGGTCTTCCATGAGACTCCTCAGATGGAGGACTCAAACTCTCATCCGGGAGGCTCAGGGGTAGTCTCTGGTCCCTCTCCTTCTATTCAGCTGAGAATTGGTTTGGTGCCTCAGTAGGTTCTTATTGCTCCTGGTTGCAGCACTCAAGATGAGGAGATGTTGCCAGTCGACCATGGCCCCTCTGATCAGAACGTTGCTCCAGCTATGGATGAGCCATAATTTGGATGGTGCCGTATTGTGGAAGAACCACAAGATGACTAGCATGCTCTCATTGGTGTCGGTCTTTTTGTTATGCTATGGTAATCATCGGGCAAGTGTGTTATGAAACCTGTGTTGTGGATTTCTTGTGTTTTTTGATGGTTTTGTTTACTATGAAGTACCAGAAGAGTATCATCCCGGTCCCCTGTGTGGGTTCTGATCTTTGTCTTCTTACCTATTTTTCCTGAAAGCTCTGCCTCGTATCAGAGCAGTGTACTGAATTCAGTCTCTATGTAAATATTTCTCTTATTTGATAATAGAATTAGTCTTACTCAGAAGAAAAAAAAAAAACAAACAAACAAAAACAAAAACAAAAAAAAACAAATGAGATATTATATTTGAGCATGTGGTAATGATGAGCCATAACATTTGTGTATGATATTGTAGCAAAGCGTATTTATAAGTTAATAATGCCTATGTTAAAGTGGGGGTGAATATCGATGGTTAAAAATATTGTTATATTGTAAGTTTATTCTAAGTATTAGAGTTTTTATGTGCTTATTAATTAAATTTACATATGGTTACAAAATGGTTATTTTAATTATAAGGTAAAATAGATCTTAAATTAATATAGATACTATTTATATGTTATATATTTTGATGTGATATGTATATTATGATTTTCTTTTATCTAAAAAGTTATTCCTAATTTTATGAATAATACAAAATAAAATATAAAAAAAATTGAATTTATTATTATATTACTTTTAACTTTTTACGAACACTACAACGTCTACTCATACTTGACTTATAATATTTTTAACCTTTTATTATTATTTAATTTAGAAATGTTTACAAATCCTTTAGGTCTTATAAATTGAACATATTAAAATAAATTCAATCCTTTAGGTCTTATAAATTGAGCATATTAATATAAATTCAACATATTGACACAACATGTAAAAAAATTACAAACTTTACATTACACCTACACATCTCCCCTATAATAGGCTGTAGAGTGCCTCTACACGCAGTTAAAACATAAGTTTTTGTACTACTTTAGAACTAGAAAAAACAAGTTTGTAAAATAATCAAACATAGATTATAATTTATATTTAGAAATAGTAATTATAGTAATATATACTCTCCATTGTATAATCACAACTAGTTAATTTATTGGAGCATCAAAAAGAACACTAGGGTTTCATTTGGCAATTACAATGTATATTGGGTCATCGTGGCAGAGCGTATATCATCTCCTGGTGCACATGGAGATTGCTCCTAATCCATATTGGACCATTATATTGTTTTTCATCCATCCCATTGTATTTAGAGTGGAAAAAGTGGAGGAATCAACTCATGGGATTGTTTTTACTAGAAAGACCCAATTTGGAAAATCAAGGTCTAAAACCTTCTGGGACTGTTTTGAGGCATCAAATGACCTTTTTTAAGGGTAATTTAAACTTTGTTTCATTAATGTGTCACATTTTAAAACTATTATACACATGGATACCTTTCCAACGGTGTAAGAATCACATCAATCGGAGACCGTATGAGAAAGTTATGCCACTTGGAAGTTGACCTTCCTAATTTCACACCCATAATTCAGGAGGATGTCGCATCAACCCCCATTATTCATGGGAAAGGGGCTAGCCACATGATTATGATGTAAAATACTATATAAGAGTATATATTGTAACTCTAATTAAGATTTGAGGTAGTCAAACTTAACCACTAGTAGTATTTTGGGTTGTGTTATAACCAGGCCACTAGGATGAAGAAGCATTACATTCTTTCGAGTTCATTTGTTCCATTTCTAAGTAAATTTAGCCAAGAAGGATAGGAGGTAGAGCACACAGATAGGATTTGTGCATTGTAGCAACCCACGGGCCATAGGCCATACTTTTTTGTACTCATAGCCATATTTTCAAACAGAGAAAGAGAGCAGAGCGACATCACCTTGTTGGGCCTAGAATCCCCCAAAGGCATGTTTTGGGGCTTAAAGCCCAAGTTTTGACTAAGTCCATTGTAAAGACTCTGCAATTTTTGGGCGTGGAACTCAAAGTAATAATAGAGTCACAATGTTATCCACCCTTGTTTTTGTAATGTAATGTTGGTTTGAAAGATCTACTCATGGTCTGTGGACCATAGGATTGTATAAATAGAGTGAGGCTCTAAGTGTAAGAGAGACATCCAAGGATAGAAATAATATAAGCATTGAGTTGAAGTGTAAGCCATGTCTTTGGGTTGTAGAGTAGGAGAAGGCCCTGTAGCTGAGTATGCAGAGGCCTAGTAGCCCATAGCTAAGTGTGCAGACCCCTGCAGCTGAGTGCGTAGGGAAGGACAAGTCTATAACCATTGGAAGCATTAATAAAAGAGAATTTGTTACCATATTTCTTTGTATATTTTTCTGTCTTATATATTATTGGGTATGAATTGCAAGTTTACTATTTATTTACTGTGTGAACTCATATGAATGTGTTGAATAAGTGAATATAACATAAGGCATCCAGTTACGCGAAGATAACTAACTAGTGTAAGAAGATAAGTAAGATCTTAGGTGTGATTTAGGGAATTAATATAGATAATTGCTCCAGCAGTGCAAAAGCCTCTTAGCCCCTGGTTAAGGTTACGTGAAGGCGAATATATCAGGCGTGAAGGCCATGGAAGTGCGGGAAGTAACCCACGCAAAGAAACTCGCAATTGGACCAAACCAACCCCTCAAACATCTCAAGGGTGTGGAAACCTAGTTTTAGCACCCCCCCCCCCCCCCCATACTACTTTGGGTGAGATCTTAGTCTCCGCTCCATGGACTATTGTCGAAAGGGCCAGTAGTACAGGGATTTGTTTGGATAATTAACTCCAAACCTGGGTCAGGCCCCAACAAACCAAAAAATGTTTTCGTTGACGGGACCGGGATCTGGATAGAGATGTCTAATGTCGTATCAGTGGAATTCAACTAAGGAAGAAATTGAAGATTATTTGGATAGGAAGATTCACGAGTTTGCGGCGCAGGAGAATAGGAATCTGCAACTATCAAAAGAAGAGTGGTTAGGTTGCTACTTGTACACAGAGATCCACAAAATTTTCTTCACATCTTTCCCTACTAAGTTGTACAAGTGGATTTTGAATCTAGCAGATAGCCAAGGAAGGTGCAAGTTCGACAGACCTATTGTGTGGACTCCGAAATTGGTGCGCCGATTGGAAGCATTGAAGGATAAGATCGTGATCCCTATTTATCACTGGCTCAACCGAATTATAGGAGGATTCATCACTAAGTTCATGGTAGATACTTCAATCAGCTACAGTGAGGCAGAGTGATGCTTCCTCAAAGGACCATGAGGTAAGTACATTAAGTCTTTGAACACTTGGATTAAATTGCTACTTTGTAAAAAGAAGGTTATGCGAATAAATTGATGTTTGGGGCTACGCAAATTGGGAGAATTCACAAAAACGAAGGTAGAGCAAAACTAGAAACTAGCCCCTTGATTTCACCTCTGCGAGGGAATGAGGAAGAGCTTGCGAAGGTCTCATTAAGAAGTCAGATCAATTTGATAAGGTAGAGGATTCCACACATACCACACCCATCCACACCATTGCTAGTTTCACCATCTTAACCCCCATCTTCGCCCGTACCACTTCCGCAACTACCGCGAGTCAATATGGCAAGTGCGATAAAATTGTCGGTGTTCAAGGGAGTAGGAAATGAAGATCCTGACCAATTTTAGTTCATGATAAAAGTTGTATGGAAATCTTAGGGAGTCACTGATGACAATATAAAGAACTAAACATTGGTCAACGCTTTGTAGGATCACACGCTAATCTGGTATATTAAGAATTCCAATGACAATCTGAATGCAGGGATCGTGGATATCCAAACTGCACTGAACAAAGAATTTAGCAGGCTGAAGTCGGAGGCACATTCGATAATTGGGTTCAAGGAGAACATGATGCTACCAGGAAAGACCCCTTGGGAGTTGGATTAGAGACTGAAGTGCACAATTCGTGAAGCTAACATGACTTTGATGGATGGACAACACTACAAATGGTTTGTAGCATCGCTAATGCCGCATTTAAGGAACGTATTGTCACAACAGAGGCTAACAAATCAGGTCGAGGCATTGTAGATCGCAATGAGACTGCATGAGACCCCAATACAGGATCCTAACCTGGGAGTTCAGCAGATCCAGGCGCAGTTAAAAAACTTGTGCCTTGAGATGTAGAGTTTGAAACAGGACATAACAGCTCGCCCAGAAGTGCACGACGAGGTATGGTGTGTTAAATGTAACTGCTAGGGTCATGACAAGGATCACTACCCAGTGTTCGCAAATTATCTCGCAAGAGGAGGACCAATGCCGTTGAGACCAGAGGCACAAGAAGGACCTAACACAACGTCTGTGTTGTGGTGTGCAATTTGTCAAATAGGAGGAAGGCATGTTGCCAACAATTTCCATTTGTTGCAGAAGTACACACAGAATTCACAACATTTGTTCTGTAATTTCTGTAGATCAGTGGGACATGATGATCGCACCTATAGAAGTTATGAAATAATGATGGATAGGACTCCCACCTATAGAGTCCAGGCCAAAACGCGGTCCCTTGACCAGAACGCAGGGATGGAACGAACCGTATTTTAGCGACACAGACAAGGCCGAGGTGGAGAACTTGGAAGAGGTCGTAGACAGTTGATATGTTACAATTTCAGAGGGCTAGGACATTATGCCTGTGATTGTATGAATCTGGCGCATCCATCATGCTTGTATTGTACATTGTTTGATAATGAGACAGAGGATTGTCCCACACTGATAGCGCAGCTGCACGACAAATGAGTGCTCCAACCTCCCCCAACTCAGAACCTGCAAATGATGAGGTCTCAGTCGTGCGAGGAAGACCCTAACGTAAATATTGTGCTCTAAAGTGGAATTACAACAGGGGATGACAAAGGCAAGTAGCCTAAAGATATTACTTGGGTTCGCAAGGCTCCAATGAAAGAACTAGAGTTTGATTTGGAGCGCACTAAGGAAACCTTCATGGAAGCAAGGATGAGCTTTGATGATGCCTCCACTTCAGCAAGAAAAGACAGACTAGAGCCAGAAATGGACCCATCGATGCTCACAATGTTCCTGGAAACATGCATGAAGTTGCTACGCGATTACAAGGCTGTAAAGGGACTTCAAGAACTCATAAATAAATGTGCTGGAACCGCGCCAAGAGAACCACGTGTAGTCCAGAAGATTGGAAAGCACGTGATGAGGACGGGAATAGAGATGAGATTGACCACACAAATTGGAGAATATGAGATGGACCAAGTGATTCTAGACCTAGGATCGGACGCAAACGTTCTACTGAAGTAGACATGGGAGTGCATGGGGAGGCCTACACTGCAATGATCTCCTATCTAACTGTGAATGACGAACCAGCAAAAGATCCTACTGATGGGGAGATTGCAGGGAATCATCGTAGATATCGAAGGGGCAAGTGCACTGGTAGATTTTGAAGTGATATAGATTGTTGATGACAACAATCCCTACCCTGCGCTATTAGGATTGGGCTGCTAACATGAATGGGGTGATAAAACTAAAGAAGCGCAAGATGATTTTTGAGAAAAGATCTCTGCGCATAGTTGTACCTTTGGACCCTGCAAAAGAATCGTGCTACACAGAGCCAGTGCGTGACTATGAAAGTGACGATGACTTGGACTGCATCTACAAGATAACTGCACGAGAGAAAGATTGGGTAAATCCCACGATTGATGGACGAATCTCATGGGAGAGCGAAAGCTCCTGTACATCGAATTCTGACGAGGAGATAAAGCAATGGCAGAAATGGTTACACAAGGTAACCATGTTAAACTGTAACATGATGACGAGATCGTTGCATTGCATATCGATAGAGGTAAGGGATCTGCCTATGTATGATGGGTTAAGTGAAGTAGATGACTTCCTGAACATATTCGAAAGAGAGGTGTCAGAGTAGCAATGTTTCGAGGCTTTGAAATGGGTACTGCATGCTACGCCCACGAGGTGGTGGGGTACGGACCAAAGAAGCTTTGAGGATTGGTGAAAATGCAGGAGGATGATGTGCATGCTGTTTGGGAAGCCTCAGATGTGATTAACAGACAATATTTCTGGAAGGAACGATCCGCATGCACACCTGACTAGATGGATACAGGCATATGTTACAAAACCTGCACAGATGCACATAAACTTCGCGATAGGGGACACGGTAAGTAAGCATATGCGGGCAAGGCAATGGCACGAATGACCCCTCTGGTTGGAACAACGAAGTATGGAAAGAACAAGTGGGCAGAAATTTACCCAAGCAGAAGCCTTTAACAAAGTATGCGAAGCACTGAACAAGGTATATGATGCACAGCGGACTGATTGGGACCTGCACGTACCAGCAATTCTGTTGACTTATAGGACAACATGTAAGAAACTTACGGAGCAGACGCCCCCAAGGCTGGAGTATGGAGCAAATGTTGTAATCCCCATAGACTATAAAATGCCTAGTCTACGCACAGCAGAACCAGTAGATATGACGGCTAGCAAAGCCTTAGAAGAAGGGGTCACGCAGCTAAACGAAGCAGAACGCTTGGGACCTGAGGAAGAAATCTTACCGGGTGATCTTAGGCTCCAAGAACTTATCAAAGAAAGGGTGCGATTAAGGGAGAAAAGTGCTCAGGTGGAAACGGAAGTCAAGAAGCTTGAAGACGAAATAAAGAAGGATTTTCTCGATAAGGAAACCAGGGTACGCATGATCACATTGACGAATTTGGGGACTACCACCGAGAGTTGATTAGCCTGATGCCTCGGATTGGACTGCATATTACTAAATGGATCACCCATGGTGGTGCATTGCAGATGATAAAGTGTGCAATGTTTTCCATGAAAAGTGACAAATAATTGGTTGGAACCTTATACAGGTGGTGCGACCACCTAACTAGTCGTGGGAAGTACAGTCTTAGAGCTCCAAGCAATTGAAAAGAGGCACGAGACTATAAACAGGTGCAGGGGACACAATTCCGACACCGCGGGCTCAGAACAACGTGTACAGGAGATTCAGCAGGCAGCCGCTCAATGTGTTGCCAACATTACAGTCGTTCGAGTAGAGTTGGATGGTATCCGTGCAAGGATCTCCGCACCGATAGAGTGAATCGAGGGTGGGTCACAATGTTTGTGTTGGGGGGCTATTAAGCGTGGAATCCCCCAAAGGCATCTTTTGGGGCTTAAAGCCCAAATTTTGACTAAGTCCATTGTAAAGAATCCGTGATTTGTGCACACGAAGATATTCAGACGTTCATCCTATGAAGATATTCAGTTCCAATATATTGGCCTACCAATGAGCATATATATATATATATATATATATATATATATATATATATATATATATATATTAATCGATAGAGGCAAATTTTGTCAAACCCAATACAATTGTTATTATTTTTTATTCATTTACTAGTAGAACAAATCTGGACAGAAAAGAGGCCTTCAATGACCTTTTCTCTAAATGGAAAAGAATTGATGCATAGAGAAGGACAATTATTGTCTCATTTATCCTTTCCAAAAGGCCGTTTAATTATTCCTCTTTGTTTAGCTATTATATGTTTAGGAGGTTTTGGAATTTTTTTATCAAAATATGAAGGAAAAAATTTTGATATTTTGTTGTTTAAAATAAGTTAAAATATTTTGTGATTTAAAATGATTTTTTTTCCATATATAAGAATTTAGTTTAAAAAGTATATGGGTTTTTAAATTGTGGAGAGTTTAAAATATTTTATTATTTAAAATGGTTTTTATCAGATATATAAAAATATAATACTGGGAAAAATATCTGCAACATTTAAATTGTGGAAATTTAACAACTCAAGTTTTTGATTTCAACAAATTCTTACTATATTAGATCAACTCAATGAGAAAACATACCAAAAAAGACCTCCAAAACATATAACAATTAAACCATAACTCTAAAAACTAAAACCAATCAACAAATCTTCACTACATTAAATAAATTCAACTAAAAAAATATACCAAAAATACTTATAGAACTTTATAACATTTAAACTATAACTCTAAAAATTAATAGCAATTACAAAACCTTAACTAAATTCAACTAAAAAAATACCAAAAAAATTTCCAAAACATATAACAATTAAACTACAGCTCTAAAAATTAATACCAACGAAATAATCTCTCTCTGCATGCACAAGGAGATGCCATGAACTATTGAAGATAAGTAGAATCAAAATCGTAGTACTCTCTCCCTGAATGCACAAGGAGATGCCATGAACTATTGAAGATAAGTAGAATCAAAATCGTAGTACCAATAAAAGTTTAAACAAATGGAAGAACCCACTTAATGTAATGAAATTCTCAATGTTTGCATTTGCTAGGAGTGAAAGCCTATTCTTATGGACCACCAATAGAATATTTAAAGTTGGAGTAGTTTTTTTTTATTAATTGTGATGAGTCAGCCTACATTAGAAATTAACAGCCAAAAATGATTATCCTCATCACTAATTTGACAACTGAAATGGAATAAGTTTTCCGACCTATGAAACAATCAGAAAAAAAAATTGAATAACGTAGTATTTGCTTCAGTAGTATTTGATTCAATTAGTGGTTTAGTACAGCAGTTTTAAATTTGGCGTGGCTCAATCCACAGATTTACAATAAAATGGTTAATTCTTCGGCCGACTACTTTCCATGAATCAACAGAGTGTTCGCAGTCTTCTGTTGGGCTTTTCAGCCCGAACGAGTCAGGGAAGCCAGCTCACTTCTGCTGAGCCACATCATATCAGACCGCATGGCTACTAGTTTCAGTTTAGTTATTTGAATTTTTATATATTGAAAATTTTAAAAGTAAATTTCTAATAATGATATTAATTAATTTAGTAATAATTTATGGGTTATAATATTAATGAATTATTAAGTTAGAAATCATTTACAGTTAATATGATGTATGTTGGTGGACTAGGACATAGAAGTTGAAATTTTGTCATGTTAGTCAAAATAAATTAAAAAAAAAAAAATTATACAAAACATTTAAATAACATTTATTCGTTAAAAAAATAAATATGAGAAGAATTTGGATCCCTATAGACTCATGTTAGATCCGTATTTAAAACAGATCTTTGCTAATTTTATTATAAATGTGTCTAAGTATTAAATTGTAATACTAACTTTTTGTATTTTGTAATTAGTAATTAAAATTAATAGATATTATTTTAACTTTTACAAAGTATAACTTAATTTAGTTTAATAAATGAGTAATAGTAACTGAAGTTATAAATGTATATTTTCAGAGAATATTTATACATATTTGATATATGATCACTTTGATTAATAATTTGGAATCTATATTGTTGATTAAAATGTTAAATTTGTATAAAGTTTAGTTGATATTAGGCATAATATAATCTATAGTATAATTAGATATATAAATAAATATACAAATTTAGTATTATATTAATTTTAATATAAAATTGTGCATTTTGTTTCAAAATATAATTCTATTTGCAACGTTTATCCTTAATAACCATATTTTATTATGATGATAATGATGGTTAACATCCACTTAGAGCAAACTTTGATTTATTGGACCTAATAAAACGAATTATTTAGTTTGATTTAAGATTTTATTCCTATGCTCAAAAAGCTTGGAGAGAAGCCTCTCGAGCTCACTGTAATTTTGACAATGTAAAAGGCTAGGAACGTCAGTATTGCCACAAAGATTTTGAAACTGAAATCTAATGTGGCTGTAAGCAAGGCACTCTAAGAGGAAGTGATTTTCATCTTGGATGTTCGTATTCTAACAAAGATGGCAGAACCTTTCCATCCATGGTGTTTAGGAACTGTATTCTCACAAAGATGGCATAACCTTTCCATCCATGGTGTTTTAGGAACTGTCCAACCACTCGTTTCACTACGGAGCTCGTGAAAGTTCTAATCTTGGCTATATTAATTTTCTTTTTTGAGCTAGCTAGTTAAAACAGAGAAATACTTTTGATCTTGTAGGGTGGGGTTGATGACCTCCTTATAATATTTTAATTTTCTTTTAGTTTTTAAATCTTTCTAACCCCATATTTTTCTTTGAACTTAAAAACAACAATATTTTTAATATTATTAATATTTTACACTACAACATTCTCATCCATTTCCCATAGTTTAATTTAGCCGTTATGTCTTTATATATAATCTATTTAAAAAATAATAAGATTAAATTACTACTTGCCCTGGCGAGTAATGCGAAAACACTAGTGGCAACTAATATTAAATTAGTTGCCATGAATATTGAGGCGGCAGAAAGAGACATAAAACGTCCGGTGGTCACACGAAGTGGGCACCATTGTGGTCACAATTCTCCATTTGAGTTGACATGTTAACCACGAGGGAACAGTGGGGTTCTTATGCTGAGTGTTGGGGATGGGGATACGAGAACGATTGAATCGAAGTTGAACTTTACAATCATGCATGTTCCTTGCGAACCCCAGAGAGATATTTTACCATACCTTGGTGTAACGAGGTGATAAAATCTATTTTTTTTTTAATTCTGGTTACAATCTTCATGAGCTTAGTAGGTAAGGTTTAGGGTTTTTTATATTGGTTAATTTATTTCCACCCATTCAAACACTTCCGCCATCAAATTACTTATTACTTATAATTTTAGGATCTAGGGTTTTTGATAATGATTAATTTATTCTATTATTAGATTTTATCATACTCTTTCAAAGTTCCAAAGTTCCAGTTTAGTTTTGGAAAGTTTTGTCTATAAAATATTTGATGATGATGATGCTAATGGTTAATGTCCACTGAGATCAAATTTTGGTTTATCTGGCCTACTAAAACTGTTATTGCAATAGATGATGTTCAAGCAATTTTCACATAAGACTTTAGTAAGAATGACACCAAGAGTAAGTATGTTATATTTGAACAATCAAGAATATTTTAATTTTAACTTGAATTTATTATTAGGAATTTGTTACTAATAAAGAGTTAAGATTCATCTTAATTCTTGATTTATCAAGTTGGATAATTCTTTTTTAAGTATAAAATTTTAGGAAAGGTTCATATCACAGAAATCCATCTCAGAGCTTGATAGATCTAGAGTTAAGATAGATCTAGACTGGTGGTTTAATTATTAATGATTAGTGGTTATAATTAGCAATTTTATTATTTCATTTTATTTTATTTTTTCATTTAATTTTTATTTTTCTGTAATTTGGCAAAGTCAAAATATTTTAATTGATAATTTTATTTTTATGAAATTTGACCAAGTCAAAATGTTTCGATAACATAACATAACATAACATTACAAAATCTCTTCCATACTAGACAAGAGGCTCTTGATGCACAAATGAAATAAAATTAAATTTAAACTAACTAACTAACTAAGTAACTAACTATATATATATATATATTAGTTCGTAAATGAGAGTGGTTTTTATCATTTGGGGATGAGCCATAATAATGAACAAATTACAGGTAATAAGATCCATGGAAAAAGTGATGATTAAAAATCTTGTTATATCTTAAGTATTAAGTTTTTATGTGCTTATTAATGAAATTTAAATATGATTACCAAATTATTATTTTAATTTATATGGTAAAATGAATCTTAGTTTATAGTTATTATTTATATCTTATATATTTTAATGTGAAAAAGGATTTAGATATATTTCGAAAGTAATTACAAAATATTTTGATTGTGAAATGAGATATTATATTTGAGCATGTGGTAATAGTGACCCATAGCATTGGTTTATGATATTGTAGCAAAGCGTATTTATAAGTTCATATTGCCTATGTTAAAGTGGGGGTAAATATCGATGGTTAAAAATATTGTTATTGTAAGTTTATTCTAAGTATTAGAGTTTTTATGTGCTTATTAATTAAATTTACATATGGTTAGAAAATGGTTATTTTAATTATATTTATCCACCAATAGATCATCCATTTTGAGTTTCCACAACTCAAAACTCTTACCATTAATTTCTCGATCTCTATCTTTCCATTGCTCTCCATCTTCTTTCATCACCAGAATCGATCCCGCAGATCTCCCACTGAACAGGGTCTATAACAGGTCTGAACAAAACCCCTCAGCAACAAAGGCATCCCCTTGAAGCAAAAACAGCGTTAATACTAAATGTAGGTTTTAAACCCATACAAAAAATACCTCGATACGAATTTTAAAAACAGAAAAAAAACAATGGCAAGAGCATAACACATAAACGCATATACACAGAGATTTTCCCTTGGATCCCAAAATCAGGACTACCAGATTGATTTTTCCTTATGTTCATTTCAATGTTACAATACATATATATACATGCCAAAGCATTCATAAACCCCAATCCATTAACCCTGGATTAAAACATAACCATAGTTCCCTTGACCGGATCTACAAAATACCATGGATCAAAAACCATCATGCCCAAAACCATGTGCAAAAACCATGCACAAAACCATCGGTAGGTTTTCCCACTTAATATAGGGTCCAAAAAAAAATTATCGGGTGCTTCCCCAGACCCCATAGAGGGGGGCTACCACCCCCCTCAAACTCCCTGTACAAGGGGGGTTGTTTGCCCCCCCATGAACCCCCCACTGCACATCGATGCAATGAAGGGGAGGCTCCGAAAGAATTTAACACAACCCAACAATTCAAAGTTCTTCATTACTTCTGGTGTCCAAGAAAATGCATCTCTCTTTAGTAATGTTTTTAGTGGTGTTGTTATTCTCCCATAATCCTTAACAAACTTGAAATAGTACCCTATCAACCCAATAAATCCTCACAGATGCTTTATGGGTGTGGGGATTTTCCAATCCTTAATGGCTTTAATTTTCCTAGGGTCTACGTTAACACCTTCATGAGATACAATATAGCCCAAATATTCCAACTCTTGTACTCCAAAGAAACATTTGGAGGCTTTTGCATATAATTGTTTCTCCTCCAATAGTTTGAGCACCCTGTCAACATGTTGACCATGATCCTTCCAAGACATTGTAGATTAGTATATCATCAAAAAATACTAACACAAAACCCTCTAAGGAAGGGCATGAAAATGGAACTCATCAAACCTTGAAATGTAGAAGGTGCATTGGTAAGGCCAAAAGGCATGATCAAAAGTTCATAATGACCCTCATGAATTCTAAATGTTGATTTTGGAATGTCTTCAGTCTTCATTCTAATTTGGTGACATCATGAATGATGATCCAACTTGGTGAAGTAAATCGCTCCATGTAATTCATCCGATAATTCATCAATGAGAGGAATGGAAAATTAATATTTAATAGTGAGCTTGTCCATCTCTCTATTATCTGGACACGTGCCATGATCCATCATTCTTGAGCACCAATACTACTAGAGCAGAGAAAGAACTTTGACTAGGTTGAATTATACCAGTCTCTATCATTTCTGCAACCATACATTCAATTTCACTTCATTTGGGAATATGGATATTTGTAAGGCCTAATGTTTGGAGGAACACTTCCTCGATTTAAATAAATGGCATGATCATTATCACGAATAGGTGGGAGGCCTTTGGGAGTCTCAAATACCTTGGAATGCTTGTCCAAAACTTTTTGGAGATATCGAGAAATAGATTATTTCGATGTGGGAACCTCTCGTGAACATAATTGTGCAATTACACCCTCTTGTTCTTTATTTAGAATCTTTGTCATGCTATTAAAGTTGATTATCTTTCCCGATTTCCCTATGATACCCCTTAATTAAAAAAAAATCAAGAAAATCTCTTGAAAATTAAAAGCTATCGTACCCAAAGATTGTAGCCATTGGACTCCTAGTGCAACATCAGCACCACCCATTGGAATGGAAAGCATTGGACTATTCAATACATATTCTCCCATGGATAGCTTGATAAATCATGGTACTTTCCACAGAAATTTATGGTTCCTCCATTTGCAACCATCACTTGACACTTTGGTGCTAGATATAGCAAGCAATTCAATTCTTTGGCTATCTTACAATGAATAAAATTATGGGTACTACTTGAATCAATCAATACTATTATCTTTTTATTCTTGATATGTCCTTCTATATTGAGGATTTGAGGAGTGGTAATTCCTACCAATGCATTATAAGGTATGGTCGGATTCATTTATTCTTTCTCTAGGGTTGGTTCCTAGTGTATATCCTCTTCTTTTGACGTTTCTTGTTCATTTTATTCATTCCTCTTCACAATCTATGTAAAATAATTTCTTATTGACACACTTATGACCTTTAGTGTATTTGTTGTCACAACTATAACAAATATTTTTTTCTCTTTTTTATTCCAGTTGTTATGATGTCAACCTTGTAGGTTCTGGAAAGATAGGGGCAACAACACTTCCTTGTTTATAGTTGTGAGTGGTAGGCTTCCTTGTTGCCATAATTTTCCTTTCAATTTTCTTACCAACCTGAATGTCTAATCCAATGAATTAGGTTCCCAAAGGCAAAACTCATGTTGGATGTTTTCTTTTAAAGTCCCTATGAACACATCAATGATATGCTCCTCTAGAATATCTTTTACCCTTATATTCAATTTTTGGAAGTCCTCAATGTGCTCCATCATTGAACCCTTTTGTTTGAGATTTATCAATTAGCTAAAGAAGGTGTTGTGTTTTGTATCCTCATAATGTGCTAGCATTTCCTCCATAAAATTGACCAAGTGACAATTTGTTTATGAGAGCAAAGTCATCGATACCCTACAAACTAATTGGGTTCTAAATATAAAATTGCAATGCGTACCTTTTGTGTGTTTTTCACATTATGGAGATCAAAATATTGCTCCATTTGTAGTATCCATGTTACAAAGTCCTTGCAATTAAACTTCCTCATATCAATCTTTGGAATATGGTGGGTCTTAAATCTAATGTTAGAGTCTATGAAATTATTATTAACATTTCTTTTGTTCTCATCATGAGTTTAATCTGTTGGCATTATGACACAGGCTTGGCACTGTGGCACAGGTATTGTCCTTAATGGCAACTCACTCGGAAAAGCACTCAAATGACAGTTCAGGCTCACAGGCTCTCAGAATATAGGAAAAGGAGGTATACGCAAGTTCCCGTTGACCAAACCCCGTATACATGCGGATTCACAGACTAAAAGGCATGTATGTGTATACACACACTTTCATGCACAGAAAAATGCGTACAAATTGGAAATCTTGGTTTTTGGTCCTCGATATTTGGACCTATGGTTTTGGACCATGGTATCTCATCTGAAGTGTTGAACCCAAGTATTTGGACCCAGGTATTGGTTCTAAGTGGTTTTGGATCATCGTATTGAGTAAGGCCTAAGACTATAAAAGGGGAAGCAGATCATTAGACAAAGGCACTAAAGGATTGAATATCTTATGAAGAGCAAGATCTAGAATACTAGTCATTGGGTTATGGTGCATAGCTGGATCTGAATCAAGGAGGAACCTAAGTGCTAGAAGAAGGATAAGTTCTATTGATGGGTCAAGATCTCAAGGCTTGAAGAGAAGTATATTTGTGTGATTTTGATTTGTTATATTTGGCACATGACTTGATCTATAAATTTGATGATCTGGGTATAACTAATATTTGAATAATTGAAAAGGGTAGATTATCTTTTATAGATCCGTACGCAGGTTCAGCATAGCAAAGGCGCATATACACACTGGTTCGGTAATTCAAAATAGCGTATACGTAGGTTTGCCTTAAGATAACAGGGTATGCATGCAGGTTCTACATATAAAAGTAGTGTACATCTCATAAAATATGTTTTAGCTACTTCCGTTTATTGTTGCAGTGTTTTGGGTTCAGGATTGGTTTCTGGTTACTGTTACTGTATTCTGGTTACAATATTCATAAAAGTGATTTTTTGATTCAGTTTTGGTTGGTCCAAAGGATATTGGTTGATGCAGATATATTTGATGTTTGATTGATGTTATTGATGGATCGAGTCTGAAAATGCTATGAAACGTGGTCCCTGGAAGAAAAGAGAAGGTTGTAGCCTTCTGTAAGTTAGCACTTACATACTAGTACATCAGCTAGTACAAGAGCTAAGGGGGTTGTAGCTCCCTTCGAGGAGAAGCTGGAGAACGAGAGAAGGTTGTAACCTTCTGCAGGTAGAAGCCTACATATTGGTATAAGACTGCACCAACACAAAAATATTGCAAAAAGGAGTTTCTTATTAAAAGAAGATATAGATGAATTGCAACAGGTGGTTTTCACCCACATTGGGTTTCCACCTTATATCTTGTGTTCATGTATGTGATTGCCTGTACTATTTACTACACTTGACTAATGTTTTATGGTTCTGATACATAGATTAAGATCAACTAACAAAATTAGAAGTCTACAAGATATACGTGGTTTTCTCTAAACACAGTTGCGCATATACGTAGGTTTAATTAACAAAAGTAGCATATATCAATTTGTTTATGGAAATGAAATATTGTTAAATTTCTAGTACTGATTCACCCCACTAGTATTATTTCCAACAATTGGAATCAGAGTAGGTCCTTCAGAAGAAGCTTGTCGCTTGAAGGAAGATCTATCATCATGAGCAACTATGAAAAAGAGCCATCCGTTAGGCCACCAATTTTTTATGGGAATAACTTCGTCTGTTGGAAGGTAAGAAACACAACCTACCTTCAAACTCTTGGAATAGAAGTTTGGGATATCTTGGAAGGAGGATACACATTTCCAGCAGCAACTCCTACAGATTCGGTAGGTACAAAGCAGTGTGAAACAAATGCAAAGGCTGTCAATACTCTATTGAGGAGTCTATCACAATCAGACTTCGTCAAGGTTATGTAGCTAAAAACCACCAAAGAAATATGGGACAAGATCATTCTAAGCTATGAAGGAGATGATCAAGTAAAACGTGCAAAACTACAATCTCTCAGAATTCAATATGAAACTCTCAAAATGCACAATGATGAAAGTGTAGCTAATTATTTCCTATGCATAGATGAGATTGTTAATCACATGAAAAATTTGGGTGAAGAAATAAAAGAAGTTACTTTAGTTGAAAAGGCACTAAGATCCTTGTCTTCTAAGTTTGAATCAAAGGTTTGTGCCATAGAAGAAAAGCAGAATCTTCAGAGTATTACTATGTCACAGTTGCATGGAATCCTAACTGCTTGCAAAATGAGAAAAGGGGGTCCATCAAACATGAGAGAGGCTACATTCAAAGCTTCAGGAAAAGGAGAGTACAATGAGTCAGGGAAAACGGTAGAAGGAGTGGAAGAATCAAACATTGTCAAGAACCTTCAATGGGGTTCTGGAAGATTCAGAGGTAAGCTACCTTTCAAATGCTTTTTTTATGGAAGAATTGGTCACTATGCAACCAAATGTCCTCATAAACATAAGCTTGATAAAGGTAAGGAACCAGTTAAATGGAACAAAAAATAGAATGTAAGTAAGAAGAGTTATTATACACATGAAGACAATGATGGACTTTCAAATAGTGATGAAGATGAACATGCTAATGACTATAGACTTTTGATGGCTTTTGAAGATGATGATTTCTTGGATGCTATAGATGAAGATGATCTTTATGAAGAAATTTATAAACTTAAAATCTATATATAAGAAAAGAGTATGATCATAGATACCCTAACATTCCAACTTGCTGAAAGGAAAAAACACAATGAAAAGTTAGAATGTGAAATTGTGGGACTTAGAAAAGATATTGAGAAAACAAAAGCTCTTAATCTTAGATTTGCTAAACGATCTGAAACTTTAGATGAGATTATCAAAGTGCAACATTCTCCTCTAATCAAAACAGGTCTTGGATATAC
This sequence comes from Pinus taeda, assembly GCA_000404065.3. Taxonomy (NCBI): domain Eukaryota; kingdom Viridiplantae; phylum Streptophyta; class Pinopsida; order Pinales; family Pinaceae; genus Pinus; species Pinus taeda. Next base: position 254,482 of record APFE031240291.1, on the reverse strand, counting down.
TGAAGAAGCATCTAATTGAGCACAAAAGCCATCCACCTCCAAAAGTTATCTTGATGCAGCAAGGAGAAGTGAACAAGTTGACAATCGTCAACAAAGGAATAAAGCATATCACTAGGTAAATCGGGGTCAATATACTTCAAGGATGAATAGAAGCTAAAACCAACTGCAGGTAAATAATTCGCAATTTGCATCAAGAATGAATGTCAATGGAAACTAAAATCACCTGGTCGGTAGATTTGATAATCACAGGAATTTTTTTAATGGCCAATGTTTCTCATATCATAACTTTGGACACAAAGCTGCTCAATGTGTTTCCTACAAGACCATCATGACTAGAGAAGCAAGAAATCAAAGGAATGTGACTGGGATCATGAAGAGGACCTACAATAACTTTTATGTTCTTGAAAATGAAATAGAATTCTCTATTTGTAACAACTTCGGTCTTGAAGATTCTGAATGCAGGAGTCAGTTTCGGAAGGATCAAGCTTCATTAGGTCCCAAAACATGGAAAAAGAAAGAACCACAACCCGAAAGATGTGGTATAGCCTTATATGCAGAAGGATGGGAAAATCAGTGGTACATTGATAGTGGATGCTCAAAACATATGACAGGTGAAGAAAAACTTCAGTCATATAGTGCCTTAGAAAACAAAAGGAAGGTCTCATTTGGAAATGACACACCTGCACCCATAAAAGGTAAAGGCTCTGTTCTTTCAAAAGAAAAGGTCAAAGCTGGAAATGTTATGTATGTTGATGGTTTAAATCATAATCTATTGAGTGTTAGTCAAATGTGTGATCAAGGAAATGAGGTAGTATTTTGATCAAATGGATTTATTGTTCGTTGGCTTGATATAGGAGAAATAGTAATCAAAGGCATAAGCACTCCAAATAATTTATACATACTCAAGGGAGGACAGCAACAATTCTATCTAAGAAAAAATGATGAACATTGGTTATGGCACAAAAGATCGGGGCATCTAAGCTTCCCTCAGATAAGGAAAGCATGCAAATATCAGGATGTTTGTGATATTCCTGACATCAAAATTCCAGACAATACAATATGAAAATCATGTCTGTTTGGAAAGCAAACCAGAACACATTTCCCTAAGAAGGAAGGATCAACTAGTAAACCACTTGAACTTGTTCATACTGATTTATGTGGTCCATCAAGGAAAACGTCACCTCATGGACAAGAATACTTTATATTATTCATTGACGACTTTTTCAGGATGTGTTGGATAGGACTTCTGAAGCATAAAGACGAAGCTTTTGAAAAGTTCAAAGCTTTCAAAGCCTTGGTTGAAAATGAATCAGATTGTAAGATCAAATGCCACAGGTCTGATCGAGGAGGGGAATTTATCTCGAATGAATTTTTCAACTTTTGTGGATAACATGGAATAAGAAGGGAATTCTCTACTGCAAGGAATCCTCAACAAAATGGAGTGGTGGAAAGGATGAACAGAATGGTGCAAAATATGGCTCGTGCTATGCTTGATGAGTCTGGAACTCCTGCAACCTTCTGGGGGGAAGTTGCATTTGTTGTCATTACTATTCTCAGCAAAACAAACATCCGGGTAAACAGCACTCAAACTCCTCATGAACCTTGGTATGGTAAGACTCCTACTGTAAAATACTTCAAAGTTTTTGGAAGCAAATGTTACATCAAAAGGACTGACGAAAAGCCTGGAAAATTTGAACCTAGAGTAGATGAAGGCATCCTCCTTGGTTACTCTTCCCAAAGTAAAGGATATAAGTGTTACAATAAAAGACTTGGTAAAATTGTTGAAAATATTGATGTGGTGGTTGATGAAGCAGGCAACAATCCAAAGCAGGGAAAATCCGAAGATTTTGAAGATGATGATGAGGACTATCCTTCAACATCAAATCAGACTAATGCTGAAGAAGAAACTTATGAGGCACTAGAAGAACATATAAACGCAGAAGAAAAGACTCTATCCAGGTACGTCCAGAAGAACCATCCAGAGTCTCAAATTTTGGGGTAGAAAGAGGCAGGTGTGCAAACAAGAAGAACTATTACAAAAGCTTCAAGCTATCTAGCATTGCTTTCCTCTGTCAAACCATGAAATATAAGTGAAGCATGAAAAGATGAATGCTGGCTCAAGGCCATGAATGAAGAACTTGAGCAAATTGAAAAGAATAACAATTGGGAATTAGTTCCTAGACCTAATTATAAGAATGTCATAGGGACCAAATGGATATTAAAAAACAAGATGAATAAAAATGGAGATGTTATTAGAAACAAGGCCAGACTTGTCTGTAAAGGGTATGCTCAACAAGAAGGTATAGACTTTGAAGAAACTTTTGCACCAATAGCTAGACTTGAAGCCATAAGAATGTTCCTTGCTCTTTCTAACTTTCAGAAGTTCAAAGTATATTAAATGGATGTGAAATTTGCCTTTCTAAATGGAGACTTAGAAGAAAAAGTGTATATTGAGCAACCAGATGGATTCATCCTTGGAAATGATCTAAAACTTGTATGCGGACTCAAAAAGGCTCTCTATGGTCTTAAACAAGCCCCAAGGGCTTGGTATTATCGTCTGGAAAAATACCTCCATCAACAAGGTTTTTTAAAAGGATCAGGAGATAGCAATCTATATATAAAAACTGACAATGATAAATTGATAATACTTGTTGTGTATGTTGATGATATCATCTTTGGTAGCAATGAAGAAGCCATGAGTCAAAACTTTGGCTTGGTGATGCAGAAATTATTTGAAATGTCCTTGTTAGGTGAGCTCACATATTTTCTTGGTTTACAAGTCCAACAAAACAAAGACAATGTCTTTCTATCACAAACCAAGTACCTCAAGCAGATTTTAAAGAAATATGGCATGGAATATTCAAAACCAATATGTACCCCTATGGTAACAGGATGCAGCCTCAATGCAAATGATGAATCAACAGCAGTACATCAACCAACCTATAGATCCATGATTGGTAGTGTGCTCTATCTAACAAGTACCCGACCAAACATCATACATGTAGTGGGAATAGTTGGAAGATTCCAGGAAAATCCAAAAGAAGCACACCTTTAGGCAATTAAAAGGATTTTCAAATATCTTCAAGGAACACAAAACTATGGCTTATGGTCTCTTATAGATACAAATCTCACACTTCTTACATATACAGATGCAGATTGGGCAGGAAGTGTGGATGATAGAAAAAACACTAGTGGTGGTGCATTCTTTACGAGTTCCAAATTAGTATCTTGGTTCAGCAAGAAACAAAGTTCAATTGCATTATCTATAGTTGAAGCAGAATATGTGGCTGCTGCATCTTATTGCATACAACTCCTTTGGATGATGCAAACATTACAAGACATTCAAATCACTTGTACTCCACCTATCTCCATTTTATGTGATAATACAAGTGTAATCAGTATTTCAAAGAATCCAGTCATGCATTCAAAGACCAAGCACATACCTATCGAATATCATTTTCTCTGGGAACAAGTGCTTGAACAAAAGGTCAAATTGGAGTATGTTCCCTCCAAAGAACAGGTTGCTAATATATTCACCAAACCAATGCCTAAGGAGACATTTAAATACCTCAGACAAAAGTTGGGAGTATTTGATGCATCACCTTGCTGTTGACACTTATCTATTTAAGAGAAAAGTGGTTGTACACGAGTTTCATGAAGACCATCCACGTACATACGCTTGTTTCTGTGGATACAGTCGCGTATATGTTGGTTTGAAGAAAAATAGTGGGCTAGACTTAGGATGAAAAGAGTCTGATATGGGTCTGACAGAGACCATCTGGCACAAGTTTAGGGGGAGCATATACTTCTAATAATGCATTGTTGGAATTATCTTGGAAGATCTTGGCACAACTTCACAATTGTTTGTTTATTCAGGTAGAACAGGCGTAGAGGGAGATCATGGGTGCTGGTCTGGATGATGATTGACAGATGTTGTTGTTGACTATCATAGTCTTGTCTCTATTTCATGTAATTATTTTATTATCAAGGTCATGTAACTGCCTATTTTTGTTTCCCCACTATGCCTAAAATGGATGAGGTAATGTTCTTGTTTTTATCATGTGTAAACTTTTGGTATACACCCCCCCCCCCCC